>JAQPPZ010000162.1:0-229439 GCA_028583015.1 Wollemia nobilis
GCACATTGTTGTGAAGCAATTCAGCTGTCTGACGTTGAATGTGCTCTTGGTTAAGGTGACACAAATGTTCTAATTATTGTTGGTCTTGCTTGAGCCGCGTGATTTGCGCTTGGTGGGAGGCTAGTTTGGCAAATTCCAAGTCAATTTGTTCCACCATTTCTTGTTTAGGAGGCCTAGATGCCTCTCCTACATGTCTTTCTTGGTCATGGTGATCTGAGACCCCTATGGGCTGCTTCCCTCTGTCAAGGTTAGCGACATTCACTTGAGGCTTTGGCATCAATGAGTGATCCTGATACATAGTGGGTGTAGACGTGCATCATTCCTACATTGTGTATCACTCTTGGGGAACATAATGGTATTCCTAACACTCTCTCTTATATGCATAAAAGGTGTGGGTAGAATTGTCTTGCCCTGTCTAGAAATCCTGATACTCTGGATATTGCCTAGTGTTTCTAACAGTAATACGGGGTAAATGAGGGATGACGAAGTCATGTGGCCCCTCCTTCTGGACCCTCTTTTGCTCTAACACTTCATCACTAGGCCACTCATAATGAGCGTCTAAGGGAGGCCTACTTTCTATGTTAAGTGCCACGTGTAAGTTCTTCTCTTGAAAGGACCTAAGCTGAGTGGGTGTGCCCCTCAAGGAGGTGCCTCTATAATCATGTTCTGTGATGGCGTGAGTTGGAGTGCCCCTCAAGGAGGTGCCTCTATAGTCATGTTCTGTAACGGCATGGTGTGGACTAACTTGTGTATCCTACCACCAAGGCAGGATGACCAAGTCCTCAAGACTATATCGGAGGCAACTTGCCCCCCTTGGTGCACTCTCTGCAGCTTCTGCCCATGATCGGGCTTGGCTACGGGTGTACACCATGGTGATGTTTACCTAAAAATGTGTAGATTTTTTTTCTTTTTTATGATTTTTTTTTTGATACACTAAAAATAAAATATCACACACACACAAGCAATGATTATCTCTTTTAAAGATTAAAAGTGTGCCCTAAATCTGGTTTAGTGTGTTTTGTTTTTTTGTTTTTGAAAACTTTTTGTGAAAACCGTTTAAATGCAATTATGAAGGCTCTTATGACTCCCAAAATGGTCGCCCCTTCAATATACCATTGTCGGACCGATATACCAACCTCTCTATATACCCACCCTTACGTGAGGGAGACTATAGGTACGTGAGAGTAGATGATACATGGAACATAGATGGTACGAAAGGGAAATCGCTTTATTTATGACACCTACCATAGAAGACTTATCCTCATGCGCTGGGAATCACCCCAAGATACATTTGGTCAGCTTTCATCAGGATTTACATCTAGCAATAGTCACGATCAAGGTTATGGATGCAATATCTCAAGCCAAGGTGATGATGAAATCCACCATTGGTCTTGCTCAAGGGTTGGGGTTTTACGACCAACTCCTTGGTTTAAATTACCATGTGGTGTGTGGGGTTCTTTTTAAATTGCAAAATTGAAACAAGCAAGCATTTAAACTCTCCTATGCAAGCAAAAATCAGAGAACAAAAAATAGAAAACAAAAAATTGACAAAAGGTGTCTAAAACCCCTACCCTTCTCTGCCTAAATTGGATGTCTCTGAATTTCTGCCTGAAATAGTCTAGCATTTGAAAACTTGGTACCTGTAAGCAACAAAAAAAGAAAATTTAGTTAGAAATTTAATATTTAAAATCAAAGGACACAGGTCCCACTGTGATCGCCATTTAAAGCATGAGGATACGGAAACAAAAAGGAAAGTGCCCAATATGATGCTTATAAAATCAAACTTAACGCTTAAAGCCTATGTATTGCAAAATACACAAAAATAAAGAGCATAGATGAATTGACACAAGATAAAAGCAATATAAAATATGGCCCTTTTTATTGATATGCTTTTTAGAGTTGTGTTACAATACGTCTCCTTCCTTTTTAGGGAATAGGAGCGTCAAATAAGTTTCTTATCGCATCTATAAACAACAATCCTTCTTCCGCGTGCCCACATGTAAGATGGGTGGACAAAAATGTCACCACCACTTGTGTGTATGATTGTTCACTCCTTCCTGCTCTTCTGATGTCAAAAACCTGCATTCAAAGAAACATAAAATATTAGTAGCACCTGCAGATAGAATAAAGCATGTATTTCCCCAGACCTACTGTCAATCTATGCATGAAAATATTAAAATGATAATCAAATGACCTCGGATTGACCTGAAATTTTGACAAAAGCATAAATATATTATCAGAATACCCCTACAAAAATAATATTCAAGAAATTCCTCATATATTTGTATTCGCTCCAGGGTGGGACGAATAGACTTGCAATAACCTATCAGAAAGCACCCTCTTCAATGTCCTATCCTAGAAGCTCCAACTGAATTTAAAAATTGGTGTTAGCTAATTGGGGGTGTTTTGGGAAGACCCAGAAGGTTAGAGTTCTCCAATTTTACCTCTATCACCCAAATTTTTATGGTGCCATCTGCAAGTTAGTAAAGGCAAGAAATGACAAAAACCTAGTCAAAATTGCTTAGAATGAAATGAAATTTGAACTGTAACCTATTTAACATATCTAGAATAAAATGCAAAATAAAAACCAAATAAATATATCACATATTTCTAATCATCCAAGGGTGGGTCGAATAAGACTGTGACAGTTTGGGGAGCGCCCGGGGGCAGGACACCCACCGTTTGGGACACTATTTTGGCACCAATCCACTTGGTATGGGTCCAAAACTCCTTATAGGGTGTTTTTGACAAATTTTGTGGAATATTGTGGCCAAAAATTGGGTTTTGGGTCGGGATTCGTGCTTCCAATAGTCACCCAATAACCTCCCTTTTGAATGAGAGATTAAGGATGTGAAGGCACAAATCACAAGTAGGTATGTAAATTGGCAGCACTTCATTGCTCAAATGCTCCTTCTCCATATCTCTTTTGGGTGGGAAAACTCCCCAATTTATAGACCTTAGGATCTCCTTGTTTAAATTGTGCATGCGAGGGCACCACTTGAGTTAATTGTCCTATTTTCAGAGAAAATCTAGTTCCCTGATTTAGAATCTCCTTGCATGAGGTCTCTAAAATAAAGACATGCATGATTTAAGTCTCTCTTCTTAAATAAAAACTATTCCTCACAATTGCATGGCCTAAAGCCTCAGTTAACTGGCGGAGTTGCCGAGGTTTGACTTTTTTTGCCAGTCAAACCTTCTATTCGCCTCACCCTAGGGCGAATGCTCTATTCGTCCCTGGGTGGGACGAATGCTAGTTTGCATTCATCTTGGGGTGGGATGAGCAGAAAGCAAGGTGCCAAAAAGGTGCCAAATTGACCTTTGACCTTCCAAAATGCTTTTGGGAGTGGTTAGGACCATTTTTTAACCTCTAGGGGCTGCCTTGGGGGCTGTTTGTGTCAATGCGATCAGCGCTTGTTGTCACATAATCGTATTGGTGTTTTTTTGGTGTCTACAACACCACACAAAAAGCTCATCCCTTTGTCTTTTAAACTTCATTTTTCTTGCACAAATAATACTGCAGAATACGAAGCTTTAATTATTGGTCTAAGAGCAGCTTTAACTTTGCAAGTTAAAGTCCTTGCTATCTTTGGTGATTCTCAACTTGTGGTTAATCAAATCAATGATGTTTATCAGAATCAAGATGATAAAATTAAACCATATAAAGATATTGTCACTTAGTTATTGTCTTATTTTGAGCAGGTAACCATAGAGTCTATCTCTATATCCTCAAACCACCATGTAGATACCAAATTTGCTGCTACATCTCTGTTCCCCTTGGAGTTAGAGGATGATCAAGCTTTGATTATCATTAAGCAACTCTAGGAACCAACGTCTTTGAGTTCTTGTTTGGTTCCTTTATATTTTTTGACCATTAGACATACCCAATTTGAGCCTTGGTATAATGACATATTTAACTTCCTTAAATATGGATCGATACCTAAAGTTATTTATCGTAATAAGAATAAGCTGTTACGCAAAAGAACATGTTGATTCATTATAATTGACAATACTTTGTATAGATATTCTTTTGAAGGTATTCTCTTATGATACCTTAACTCCGATGAAGCCCATATTGTTCTTAGTGATGCTCATGAGGGTTCTTATGGAGGCCATTTTAGCAGTAATGGTATTACTAAAAAGATCCTTTGTATGGGTTATTACTAGCCTTCCATGGAGAAAGATGCATGTGACTTTGTTCGAAGTTGTGACAAGTGTTAGCATCATGATCATCTTATTCATGCTCATTCTCAGGACCTTCAGGTTATCTCTTCCCCCTGGCCATTCTCCATGTGGGGATTGGACATCATAGGGAAGGTTAATCCTATGTCATCGGATGGTCATAAGTTCATCATTACCATGACTAAGTATTTCACTAAATGGGTTGAAGCTATGCCCTTGGTTACGGTGACTGGAACTCAAGTTTCTAAGTTCATCTTTAATCAGATTCTTTATAGGTTTGGGATACCTTTGGTAATCATTTCTAATAATGACACTCCTTTCAAGAACAAGGATATCCTTATATTTTGCAAAAATTCTTATTTGTCTTTAATTTTCCTTGATTAGATAAGGATGTACATTCTCTATTTTGTTTGTATACTTCCCCCCTTGAATTTTCACTAGCTGAAACTTCAAGCTGGGGGCACACACACACTTACTTGATCCTCATGTTCTTCCTCTTATTTCTTCTAGCACATGCACACACATATTGTGTTATGCTCATATTGCTTGGTCCATTTATGCATTTATACACCCTATCGGGTAGTACTCACATTACATACTTCATGAACTTCAGCATACATTGTAACACCCTATCGAGTTACGTCTCTCTTTTGACTCAGTGATCTCAAAACTCCATTACAAGATTAGGTCCTTGACCATTGATAGTAGGCCTCAACATACATCTAGTGGGTAATCACCCCACAAAATTCATCAGTGAACAATCACCCCTAGTGGGTTACACTTCATCATTATGAGCAATCACCCATCATGGGTTATGCTCTACATTTGGTTCATTGGTCCATACTTAGCGAGTACTACACCCCTGGTGGGTCTTCCACTCCATACATGGACCATATTTTGAGCATAACACCCTCTAGTTAGGGTTCTCATTTCTCATTCTTCTCGATTTCAGATGATTGACCTTTGGAGTTCTCTTCTTGTAAACTTTATTTTCATGGTTTTCATTCTATTTCTTGAAAAATTCTCTTTCTCCTTTCATTTCATTTTGCTATTTTGAAATCCCTGTAGTTTCTTTTTAAGGTATGTGATGACATCCATCAAGCTATCTATATTTTTATCCATTTTCTTAAGTATTTTCTTAAGATATTTCTTAGAATATAAATTTATTTGTAATTGAATAGATACCCATGTGCTCACGAATGTCAGTTCAATTTGATCCCAAAAGGACAAGCATTTACCCCTAGCAAAGTTGTCTACCCATTGTAAATCTTTCCTCGCAAAAAATTTATAAAAGTGAAGGTTGAATGTGTCTTCATTATATTGAGATTTTACTATTTTCAACCACTCTCTCACATCAATATCATTTTCTCAATTAAAATTTTCCTTGCCATAGTTGGTGCCCTAATGTAACTAGGGTTCTTTTTAAATATATATCATGCCCTAATTCAAACTAGAGATTTATGAAAATAAATACCTTTCCACTGAGTTGAAGCTAAAAATCCACATAGACAACTAGATCTGCAATTTCTCTTCCAAACAAAATAAAGTGAAATTGATTTGCTTACTTGAACTAAACAAATTTTATCTTTCAAAAACTTCGAGTTAAAAATTTGTCACTACACTTATTCTAGATGGCTAACTTTAGAAGGTTATATCTCCTTCAATACTAATCGAATTCCTTCATATGACCACTCATTTTAAATCTCTTCAAATTCTGCACAAACTGATCTAAGAATCACCTGAATCGGATAAACTTTTGCAAAGATATGTCTCTTTAAATATGAGATGTTTTTCAAAAAATAAATTGCCCTAATTATATAATTTCATATAAAAATTTTCACTTTGCAAAAATCATTGCTCTAATACCACTTGTTTCAGAAGTATATTATCATAACATAAATCATTCACCAATATGCAGAAATATCGAATCATTCATCCACAATAACAATCCACAAATGAGAAAGAGATAGATAATACTTTTAAGGTAGGAAAACACCATTAATACTCCTTAAGGAAGAAACCACTCCACAAGATCTCCTAAGATGAGAGATGACACTTAAGGAGGACAAAGTCCCATAAGCCACTTCGTGGGCATAGACGATTACATAAGATTCCTCTCTAATCATTATTACAATGACAAATATCTCTTATTTATATATCCATCCTCTTATTCTACTTTTTGGAGCCTACTACTAATAAAATATTATTAGAAATCATTCATCAATATGTAGAAATATCAAATCATTCATCCATAATAACAATTTGTAAATGAGAGAGAGATAGATAATACCCTTAAGGTAGGGAATGACAATAATCCTTAAGGAAGGAATCATTCCACAAGATCTCCCAAGATGAGAGATGCCATTTAAGGAGGCAAAGTCCCATAAGCCACTTCGTGGGCAACAATGATTACATAAGATATTCTCCAATGATTATTACAATGACAAATATCTCTTCTTTATATATTCATCCTCTTATTCCTTTGGGGAGACTACTACTAATATAATATTATACTATACTATAGTATAATATTATAATACAATCAACCTTGGGTTATGTGTGGCCCATGCCAACCCTTATACAATATAATATATCCCCAAATATATATTCCTAGGTACCCTACCAATCATCCACCCTTCTAGTTTGTCAAATCCTAAAGAGAGTTTAATGTTACAATTAGTATGTGTTTGACTAGATTTTAACAATAGGTAGGGTTCATTTCAATCTCATATAACAAATTAAAAAAAAAATTGAGTCTATAGTAGGTGTCATGTTATCGAGTGTAAGTTATGTCATAGAAATAAGCGTAGAGTTATTTTTGTAAAGTGTCATGTTTTTAATTGTGAATTCTGTGAATGAAGTATCATTTTTAGAAGTGAGTGGTTATAAACAATCATGAGAGACTTTATCTTTATGTAATATGTGATATTTATTATGTAAGAGAAAAATATGAAGAGTTGGATCTCCTGTGAGTTTGAGGAGAGCAAAGATCAAGAGTCATGTGCATATGAAGAGTCTCATGTATGTATATATTGAAGACAAAGCTATGTAATATGTATCAAAGAAGCAATGTGTTTATGCATTACTTTCAATAGATGTATTTTTAATAAATATTTGATTGAGTTTATTTTTGCATTGTTTGGGTGACCTATGTTCATTAATTACTTTGATATTATTGAGATATTATTTGATCCTAGTGATTAATAATTTCGTGAGAATAGTGGTGATTTGCTAACATTATTATAAGGTTCACAATGTTATTTCTACATTAAATCATAATATTTATTCTCTCATGTGTGGAACCTTGCTTCTAGCACACATAACCTTCATCAAATGGTTAAATATCTCTCTAAGGATACTCTTACTATTGCTCTTTTTCTTTTAATATTGTTTTTGCTTTTGCTTGTGTTTTTTAAATTGATTACTTTAGCTCTCATACCTTGTTAAAGGTATGGACTAGTTAGTTGTTGAATCTAGGATCTCCATATTTTAAGGTTAATCCACCAAAGAGTTTTTAGCTCCTTTTGAACCTATCTACAATTTGAATGTAGGAGTCCTACTCATTGCTTCAAAATCCTCCCATGCTATTCTATGAGTTTTTGGAACTTTTATCTTCAACATTAGCTTTGGAATTCAATAATGGCTTCTCCCTTAACCTTACTCTATGCTATGATACCAATTGTTAGGATCATATACTATTTTATACTCAAATTCCTCTCATATTGAATATTGTAGAGGGATATCAATTATTTACTAATTGTTGAAGCATATAAATTTGTTCATACACACACTATATCGCACTTACACCATTTAACTAATCAATAATAAAGGCTTTGTTATCATTTTTCTTCACTCCATACAATCTAATCCAATTACAACTATGAACAATGCATAAGTTCAATAATCTATCCAAATATAAATAAATTAACTCATAAAAAATACATCATTATATAAAATTATAATAATATTTATAATAACTTTTCCAAATAATTATTTTTTATTTATAAACTCTTGTTTTTATACATTTGTACAGACTTATATATTTTCACTTACCTTTTCCTCTTCCTCTTACTCTTTTACTTACCTTTTTATCTTTAAATTTTAATAAAATATATATATATATATATATATATATATATATATATATATATATATATATATATATATATTTTAATTTTTTTAATGATACGAGATTGAACTGGTTCACATCATTAATAATACCAGTGAAAAAATATATTTTTTATGTTATTCCTATCCACTCCAATCGAAAACTCCTCGGCATACAAAACGATTTTGAAAAAATAATAATTCCACGAAGTGTTCGCTTGGGTCGCCAACAGAGATAGAAGCGCAATCGTTTCGGAAGCATAACTTTCCAGTCATTTATAATAGTTTCCGGTACAAGCACAGACAGACATACCTCTCTCCCGTGTGTTTCAGTCACAGACAGACATACCCCCGTGTGTTTCAGTCGTAAAATTAAGCAAAACATTATGAGCGGAAATAGGGTGGTCTCCAACGAAGAACCTCACTCGCGCAGGCGGTTAGACGATTGGAATAACTACTTCACAAAACTTCAGTTGCGTGAGATTGGATGGAAAACGTCCCGTAGCTCTCACTTTCGGCAACCATTCCAGAATTTTATGTTGCAGGAAGAGTTTCACATTTCTGACAATTCGGAAATAACAGAAATATATGTAATAAGGGGTATTATATTTGCTTTGACCATGTCTGGTATTTGTGTAGCATTTTGTAGATACACAAACAAAAGACTTTGCGACTTGAACTTAAATCCAGAAGAAGTGATCGTTAAGACCGTCTATAACAGCTACAATGATTCTGTTTTAATAGTGGCAAACAATGATCCAAACGACTTCATTTCGAAAGAGTGCAGGACAATAGCAATTGAGGATATTAGGAGGGGTCAGCCTGATGCGGGTTTCGCTGCATTTGACACCGAGTCGTCTAGGTGGAGAGGTTACATTTATTTTGATCAAATGGAGGGAAAAGTCATCTTGACATATTCTCCTCACGATGGCATTTGCAAGGTGTTTGAGATGAAAAACTATACGCTGTTATACTCTAACCCTTATGCTAATATTAAGCACATTGAAATCCATTTTGGAACAATTATGTTAGTATTTCGGAAACCTCCCAGTGGAAGGCGTGCCCGTTTGATGATCTTGTCTAAAGAAGATGGGATTTGTTTGAAAACCTTTAATTACAAATTGGATGAGCGTAATCTGTTACGGATTAGGCGTTTGAATGATGAGTTTGTTTTAACACATGAAGAGACAAGAACAGGGATTAAAAGGCTTAAAGTACTAAATGTTCTCACCGAAAAGGTAACCGAAGTCAGAGCCGAGGATCGCCAAAGGCCAATATCGTTTTGTTGCTTGCCTTTACAACGGGTGTTTTTGGCTTTTTATCCAAATAGGAGAGTTCACGTTTGGAACAAGCGAGGAGAGCTCGTATCATCTTTGGAAGATAACTTCCCATTGTATCTTGACTTCTGCATGCATTGCACGAGAGATCAAAAGGTGATTATTTCTTATTTCAAGGGTGATCATCGTCAGGAACATGTAGGGTCCATAAATATATACAACGTTTTGACTGGAAAACGACTTGCAAGGATTTGTAGCAATGATCCAAATGTGTGTATAAGTTCAAGGAATCGGCCTAATGCGACTCAAATCCAAAGCAGTGTTGTGGAAGCTCTTGAAAATGTGACCGAGGTGTTTTGTGATCCGGAAACAAATGAAATTTTCACGGGCAATGCACGAGGGTTCGTTCATCTGTGGTCGAACTGATGCGAAGTTAAAAGAAAAACAGTTATGAATGCTTCTTGCAAATGAGTTGCAAAAAAACAATGTTTTTAAGTGTGGAATAGTTTTAGCAGAAAGGGATAGGTTTTGATAGTTATAAAGTAGTTGTTTATGGATTATTTGTTTTTGTGATTGATAAGTTTCATTGATTGATTTTTTTTTTTATATTTTAGATGAAAAGTTATTATATTAATAAAATAATGTTTAATCATAAGGTGGGTGGGATTAGCATATCCGTAAACCAATACACTAACCACTGTAGTAAGAATATTGTGATAAAAATATTATACAAGTTCTTATCAAACAGAAAACTTAAAATTTTAAAAACTCACCCTCCCATACTCATAAATGACTTCAATAATATTTAAAAAATGAAATTGGTTTATAATTTTTTTTAAATATAATTATATTTATTATTTTTTTTGTCGTTAATATATATTTTTAATCATTATTATGTGGTACCAATTTTTCAAGAACCTTCTTTATATAGAATAATACTAGTATATATTTGTTTTATTTAATTATTTAATTAATAGAAGTAAATAGGTAAAATTTAAATATGACTATTGACTTCTTCCTTGAAAAGTACAAGATATTAATGTTTTATGAATTTTCTTCTCATGCGACAAGTCCTTCCTTGAAAAGTACAAGATATTAATGTTTTATGAATTTTCTTCTCATGCGACATGTAAATGACTTGTTATTATCAATAATAGATATAGTGATTATATGTTTTATTTTTGGTTGATGAGAAGTCATCTCTCATTTTTTACTAAAAATTTGATAAAGCTATAACAACAATTAATGATGTTTGAAATATTTATATTTGATATAGAAATTAAAAATACATGATTTAAAAATCAAACAATTTAAATCAATAGAAATAATCTTTTTAAATTGTTATTAATATATAATATAATAAATTAGATATTAGGATGCACATTATTGAAAGGATTTATTTTATTAAAAAGAATGCTTTTAATTTTATTTTTGTTATGATTTATATGATAAATTAATTTATAAAATAAAATTATTAATCCTTAAGTTAGGATACGATCCAAATTATTAAACCATAAGACTTGCCATATTAATGCAAGTCTTTCAATATAATGCATATGCAAATATTGGCTATTGTGTAGAATGCAAAATTCGTGAGCACATAAGAAGGATTTTTAATTTTTAAAAAAAGGTGGTAGGAAACACAGTGATAAATCGATGAAGACCTAAAGCCTTATCACCAACCAATTGGTTGGGCTAGTGGTAGGTGGTCATTGTGTAAGATGGAGGGTGAGTAGAGGTTTCATGTTTGAGTTCCCATGATAGAAGAAAGGGTAAGCATTTTTTTTTTTGGTTTAGGTACCAAGCAAAGGAATAAAGCACACAAGGTGCTTTTAGGACTCAAGTGAGTGCCTAGGTCATGCGGAAGCTAGGCCACGGATAGGGTATTGGCAATAGCGTGACAGGGGATCAAATCCCCTCGAGGAGGACAAAAAAGTATATTAATATTTTAATTTTTTAATTTTGTGCACATGGTCTAAGGTTGTATAGTCAACACCTTCGACGATATAAGGCGATTAACGTATATTTTATTTTTGCCTTAGTTAAATATGGTGAATGATTTAATTTTGATTTAAAAAGTGAATTGCATTATTTCTGGATAATGATGTTAATTATTTTGAAATGCAATTTTGAGTAGGGAGATATAAGTAAGCAATTTGATTATCCTATGCATTAAATTTTTGAAGAAGGTTATAGTGAAAGTGAGTATTTGGAATGTTTGTTTAATAAGTTTGGATATTATAAGGTGTACTTGAGAGTTGATAATTTTAGTATGGTGAAATAAATATTGAGGAGAATCCTATGGTAAAATTTTGAGATAAGTTGTTGCTATCTAAACTTGAAATTAGCATAGAAGATTTGATTTTGATTAAGACATGTTTTAAAGATATATCTCCATCAAATAAAAGATATGGGTATATCTTCCTTATGAGTGAAATATTATTGGCTTGAATGTTGTGAAATCCAAATATGGAGTGAAAATGATTGATGAGTATTGTTGGAAATGTTGAGTGAATTTTCATATGCATGATTTGTGTTTCAAAGATCATGAGTATCATTGTTATGTGAGATTGAGAACTATATTGAACTAGGATTTTTGAAATATCATGAGTATCATTTTTATGTGATATTAACAACTATCTTGAACTAGGATTTGTGAAATAACATGAGTATCATTATTATGTAAAATTGAAATTATCTTGAGTCAAGGTTTGAGGTCTATAGTTTGAGTTGTTGGAAGGATATTGAAACAAGTGGTTAGGGTTTGTAAGCAAGTTTTATTTTATTGAGTGAATTGTTGAGTGGAGTTGAATGAGAATTATTGATTAAAAGTATTTGTGTGATATTTAAAGTTTTGTAAAACAAATTATCCTTTATTCTAAATTGATTTGAAAGTTATTTTGAAAGTGATAGAGTGATTTGTGAGTGTGAAACATATTGAGTCTCTTATCATTCTCTATATGTTTTTGTGGTTAAACAAGATTTTGAGTGAAACTTGTTTGTGTGATTGAAGAGGTTTTTTGAAAGATATTAAATTGAGTTTTTGTATGCAAGTATTGTAGTTGTTTGAGTAACATTTTGTGAAAGCTTGTGAGTAGATTTGAGTAAGTCCTAGAGGGTACTTAAGTACTAGAGGATTTATGTGAGATTTTATGAAAGCTTACAAGTAGATTTGAGACAAGTCTAGGGAATACTTATTGAGCAGATTGAGCAAGTTCTTGAGAGGACATGTGGATATGTTTGAGGAGAGTCTTAGTGAAGACTTGAGAGCAGATTGAGCAAGTTATTGAGAGGAATTGTGGATATATTTGAGGCAAGTATTTGAGAAGACTTGAGAGTAGAGTTGATTGATTAATTTGTTCAAGCTTTGAGTTAAGGTTTGGGGTAGATCTAGTAGATTTTATTTGGGATTGAATCAATCTTTGTTTTAAGGCTTGAGAATAGATTTAAGGACATATTTTGGTGCCATACCAAATATAGATTTATGAGAATATTTGTACTAGACCGAAGGATAGTTTTTAGTACATATTTGAGATAGAGTTTGAGCAGAGATAAGAGTAAGCTTTGGAGGTGATAGAGTAGAGTACAATAGTCTCTACTAGATAGAGATCTATTATCTAGTGCGGTGAGGATAGAGGTCATTAGTAGAGAGATATCCCAAGATAGTGCAATGGAGGTAGTAGTATTCTAAAATATCACCAGCCAAAGCAAAGGAGAAGGAGTTCTCCTATAGATAAATATCCACAAACCAACAAAGGGGAAAGAGTTCTCTTGTGGATAGGTATCCATGAAATTTATTAGGGGATTGGTGTCTCCTTTGGAAAGAGGTCCATAAATATTGTAATAGGGAAGGATTCCCAAGATATTTATTGATAAAATTTTAGTGAAATATTTTCTCTATGGAGTAGCCTATATTGGATGAACCACATTAAATTGGTGTCTCTATTTTGTATGATTATTTATGCATTGCTTTGATTAATGTTGTTGATATTGCAATTGATATATTGGATAATATTACTTGAGAGAGAAAAGTGAAGAACACAAGCTTATACTAAGAGGGAGGGTGAACAATATAATATTACTTTTTACTTTTCTTTCCAAATCAATATTATGCAATCTATAGATAGCAATATCAAAAATAGTAATCAAAGCAATGTACAAATCACCACACATAATAGAGACATCAATTTTATGTGGTCCACCCAAATATGGCTACCTCCATGAAGAAAATATTTCTTATAAATTTTTCTCAAATAATATCTTGGGAATCCTTTCCCTATTACAATATTTATAGACCTCTATCCAAAGAATATACCAATCCCCTAAATCAGGTTCGTGGATATCTATCCACAAGATAAATCCTTCTCCTCTACTCTAGCTGGTGATCCTTTAGAAGACTACTACCTCCACTGCACTAGCTTGTGGATCTCTCTCCACTGAAGACACTTATCCCCACTTAAAAGACCTGTCCTCACTGCCCTAGCTGATGGATCTCTATCCACTAGAGATTATTGTCCTCTTTGATATGTCACCTCCAAATATCTATCTCAAATATATACTAAACTTAGTCCTTCAGTCTAGCACAAATCTGCTCAATCTCTATCTTTGATCTGGCACAAACATATCCTCAAATATGTACTAAAATCTTCTCCATAAGTCTACATAGAACTTGCTCAAATATACTCAACAAGTCCACTCATAACTTGCTCAAATATGCTCAACAAGTCCACTCAAAACTTGCTCAAATTTTCTCAATATATTCACTCAAAACTTGCTCAAATATGCTCAACAAGTCCACTCAAAAATTGCTCAAATATACTCAACAAATCCACTCAAAACTTGATCAAATATACTCAACAAGTCCACTCAGAACTTTCTCAAATCTATTCAACAAGTCCACTCAAAAATTGCTCAAATATGCTCAACAAATCCACTAAAAAATTGCTCAAATATGCTCAAAAGTCCACTTAGAACTTGCTTTAAAATGCTCAACAAGTCCACTTAGAACTTGCTCAAATTTTCTCAACAAGTCCACTCAGAACTTGTCCAAATATTTATTATAAGCTTCCATAAAAATCTCACACAAAATTAGTCCACAAGTCTTCTCAAATACTTACCTCAAATATTCTTAACAAGTCCACACATAACTTGTCCAATCTCATAGAAACATAAAGAGAATTGTTAGAGACTCAATATATTCTACACTCAATGCTCAATCACTTTCTCAACTCAAATCAGAATATAGAATAGTTTATTTTATGGAACTTGAACAATCACTTCACACATCCACTTGACTAGGCTCAATCAAATCTACTCAACCAATCACTCAATGAAACACCCCTTTCTCACAAACCCTAGTCTAAGCATATAACCACAAACTCAAAATGTTTCCAACAATTCTCAACAACAAATCTCACATAACAATGATACTCATGTTATTTTCAAATTCTAGTTCAAGTTTTTCACTAAACAACTCACTTCAACAACAATGCTTATAAGACAACATTCAGATAAAAATGATACTCAAAACCTAGTTCAAGTTCTTCATACAACCAATGGCTTCAAAAACAATGCTTATAAAATAACTCTCACATAACAATGATACTCATGATCTTTGCAAACTCTAGTTCAATTTTTTCACTCAACCAATAGCTTCAACAACAATGCTTATCAAACAAGGTTTTAACAACTCTTTATTCCAAAAAATCTTGAAGCATTAACTCAACACACTTAATAAGGAAACCCTAATCAAGTCCTTTTCACTTCCATATTATTTTTAGAAAACCAATCAATCAACTATGGAAGAATGTGCTCATACATTTTTATTGAAGATGAAGGGATCTCATAAATCTGTCACAACCACAAACACTTCTATGCCAAGCTCAAAGAGGTTAGAAGATAAATATTTCTCACAATATAATGTAAATACTCAATTACACCTTATCACTCTACATTTCAAAAACAACCATCATCATACATAAAATATTTATCCAATAACACCATATAAACTCTTAAATAAAATTAAATTCAAATTCCACCAAAATAACTCAAAACCTTTTTAATCAAATTTAATGGCAAAAAGAACTTTGGTAAAAATTAAAATCTCTTTTCTTAAAACTCCAATAACATAAATCACTTATCATTAAACAATATTTCAAAAACCCTTTTAACTCCAAATAGCACAAATCAATTTCCAATTAAAATAATTCTTCAAAAACCCTTATAACTCCAAAAACAATCAATTACCAATAAATTAATCCTTCACAAACCCTTATAACTCCAAAGTAAAAATTATCGGTAATATAAAATTTAATAAAAAATTACCTTTGCCACTAGTGGAATTCGAACCCACACTCTCTGCCGCTATGAGTGCTCTAGCCATGGACCTTGCCACCGAATATTCTAGACTTATGCTTAATACTCCACGAGCACCTTGTACTACTTCTACCACACTTGGAACTCAAACTGAATATGAACAAAATGTTTTCCTTGGTGCTCAAGTCAAACACACCAATCATCCACGCGAATAGATAGTGGACTCCTTCCACTCCAACTCTCTCACACAACGTGTTGTACCATTGGACCACCATGTCCAATGTGGGTCACACCATGCACTTTACACATTTCGTCTTCTACCTACGCTAATAAGACAAATAAGCTCTTTGTCTTCTTCCTCAACATTCATGATTTGCACAAATTCCTTTAGCTTGGTCACATAAAAATTAATTCGAAGAGGGATGCTTTTGAATGCCTCTTGGCATATTATTTATACATGATTTTACCATATGCCTTGGACTTCGGCGCTCCATTTTATTTGATGACGTTGACGCATTTCGAAACCTTTTATAATTTATAAATTATTTAAATTCTTAATAGAATTTAAATTTTATAAATATATTTATAAAACTTTGATTTTAATAAAATTAAAGTCTTTCTTGGGATAAAATTTAAACCTGCCAAATGTACTCCACTGATTATGCTGCCATCAAGATATTTAAGAAAAATCCTTGTAGAATAATATTTTAATAACTTTTTTCTTCAACTCTTCGCATTGCTCCTGGTGTTAATGATGGTGTACTTCATGGTATTAATGACGGCTTCATGTGTTCACATTGGTGTCAATGACAATTTCTTACCTTGATATCAATGACAAATGAATGAGCTCAAAATGTCCAACAAAAAGTAAAAGTTGATCTTATACTATTTACCCCCATTCTCAGTATAAGCTTGTGTTCTTCAATTAATATCAGAACGGGTTCCTTCGGAAGAGTTAAATAGCTTGAAGGAAAATCTTACAGGAACACATATTAATTCTCAAAGTGGATATTCAAGAAATAAGGCACCATTTTTTGATGGTAATAATTATGCATTTTGGAGTGTAATAATGAAGTTTTATCTAATGGTAAAAAGAAATGATATATGACAAGTAGTTGATAATGGATACACAACACTAGCTACTCCACCTATAGATAAAGATGGTAAGTTCCTACCACTGAATAACTCAAAGACAATGAATGTAATATTAAATGGTTTATGTGAATCATATTTTGTAAAAATTATGCATTGTACATTAGCAAAAGTAATTTGGAAAAAGTTGCAGAAAACATATGAGGGAGACAAAAAGGTCAAAATGGCAAAATTACAAAATCATAGGAGAAAAATTGACGACTTAAAGATGAAGGATGAGGAAAACATTTCTACATACTTCATGTGGATTAGGTTGTTAACTCCATGCAAGGACTTGGGTTTAAAGTTGAATAAACCAATTTTTTTCAAATTATCTTAAGGTCTCTCCATAAGGGGTATAGTGAAAATATTTCAGCCATAGAAGAATCAAAATATATTGAAACTTTAACAAGGTATGAGCTACATGGGATTCTCACAGGTTTTGAGATGAGAATAAGAGATGAGACTATTCCCTATAAAGAAGCAACCTTCAAATTTAAAAAAAATATAAAGAATAAGAATTCATATTTAGGTAATGAGATCCAGTGATGAAAAAGCAAACTATGACAGAAGAAATA
Organism: Wollemia nobilis; assembly: GCA_028583015.1. Taxonomy (NCBI): domain Eukaryota; kingdom Viridiplantae; phylum Streptophyta; class Pinopsida; order Araucariales; family Araucariaceae; genus Wollemia; species Wollemia nobilis. Next base: position 17,588 of record JAQPPZ010000162.1, read on the forward strand.
AGGACACAATAAATTATAAAGGTATGAAAATAGTCAAGTGTTTTAAATGTGGTAAATATAGTCACTATGCATATGATTGTCCAAGATCTAGAAATAGCAGTGGTGATGAGAAACAGGATAATAAGAATAGGGAAGTAGGAAAATATAGGTATCAAAATAGAATCATGGATGGACAATGAAAGCAAGGAAAGAAAATTTTCCAAAGGCACAAGAAGAGTTTTCATGCAGATAAAATAGGCAAGAGTTGAAGTGATGGTGATGGAAGATCCTCAGATAATGAAGATTCTATTTTTGAAAGTACAAAATGAAGATGTTAAGAAAAAAGTAAAAATAGCACCAATAATTCTCAAGTGTTTTAGGTGTGGTAACTTTGGTCATATTGTTAGAGTAATATTCCATTCTTTGGGATATTTACCCTTTTACTCCACTAGGTAAAATAGTAGTATACTACATTATACTAGCTAGATTATTACATTTACTTTTTACCACTTACCATGTAGATATTTATTGTTTTAAATATCTAATGGTTACCTAGGTTAATACCTAAATATCCTAGGTTAGTTGGCATTTGCGCTTATCTTTGATAGCGCGTAGGTTAGAGAGAATAGTGGGATATTATTCCCAATGTAACCTATATAAGTCCTATTTTCTAATGTTAATTGTAATGATTATGGTTTGATAATTTGCACTTACCATTATGTTTTCTACCATTGGTATCAAAGCTGATGGTAGCACATAGATCCTGAGGTGGCCCACAAAATTAGGTCCATAATTGAACTGGCACGATTCTCGAGGTGTTGTCCCACCTCAGAAATACCTCTCAAGTATTTATAAGATAATATTTTAGCCTAAATATGATCTTGAGAGGTACACCATATCCAATAAGGTTTTGCAGCCAAATCCTGCCCAACCCAAGGCCTCCCTCTTGCACCGACCTACATATAGAATCCCACCTAACCAAACTCTATTTAGATTGATAAATTTTTCCAGACCATAAAATTGTCTTGACAAAGCACCCATGTCCTTAATGAAATTAGAGGGAGCTATTTGTAAAAAACATCTATAAATGAATAAAGCTTGAACAAAAAATTTTAAAAGCAACACTCTACATGTAGTAGATAACCATCTGAAAGTCCAATGATTCACCTTCCTTCTAAACTTATCAAACATAGACTGCGAAGAAGATCTAGGTAGAGGATGAGATGAAATTGAAATACCAAGATAAATGAAGGGGAGAGTCCTAGCCTGGAATATTATAATGTGAGAAATCCTGGCTTGAATAAGAGAAGGGGTATTAAAGAAGAAAATAGAAGACTTATCCAAAATAATCAACTGTCCAAAAGCACCAAGATATATTTTAAGAGACTATCTAATATTTCCAACTTACCTAAAATTGGCAACTCCTAAAAAAGTAGTATCATCAACAAATTGAATGTAGGAAAGAGGTGGCAAACTACTATCCCACTTCCACCCCTGAATGAGATCCTACTTGACTTGAGACTTGAGCAATATTCCCAAACCTTCTGCCATAATGATAAACAAATAAGGAGATAAAGGATCTCCTTGACTCAATCTCCTTGAGGCCTCAAATAGCTTTGATGGATCATTATTAACAAGAATAGAGAATGAGGAATAAGAAACACAACTCATCACCCATCTAATCCATTCCTCCTCAAATCCAAAAGTAGTAAGAAATTTCTAAAGAAAGGACCATTTGACCCGATCATAGAATTTGGTCATGTCAAACTTAATAAACATAGTTTTCTCCTTAGAAGTTTCCATCGGGTGAATAGCTTCCATAGCAATAACAACACCATATAGGATTTTTTGGCCAGAAAAAAATCCTTCTTGCTCCTCAGAGATGATTTTGCTCAACCATATCTTTAGCCTCTTAGCAATAATTTTTGTGATGGTATTATACACAACATTGCAAAAAGCAATAGGCATGAACATATCCAAAGAATTTGCTACCTCTTTTTTATGGAATAAGTACCACAAAGGTAGCATTTAGGGTCCTTAGCATCTGTTTGTTATTTTGGGACTCATGGACAACCTCCAAAAGATCAAATTTGATTAAATACCAAAACTCCTTATAAAAGTCAATTAGGAATCCATCTAGGCGTAGGGATTTTCCTTTTCATCTTGAATACAATATTTTCCAACTCCTCAAGGGAAATTGGACCCATCAAGTGCTCATTCATCTCTCTAGAAAAAATTATGGAATACAGTTTAGAATAATCTTTTCATTCTCATCATCTGAAGAGAGAGGAAAAATGCTTCTTAGTCTCTTCTGAAATATCCCTCAAAGAAGAGACCAAGGCACCCCAAGAATTCACAAGAGAGGTAATTAGGTTACCATTACGACGAGCCTTAACTGAGCTATAAAAGAAGGATGTGTTCCTATCCCCTTCCTGAAGACAATCTACTTGAGCTTTTTATTTCCAAAAAATTTCTTCTCTCAGTTCCCATTCAAAAAGGTCTTCCATAGCCTCAGATTCCTCAATGAGAAGCTCCTCCATGAATCCCTAATCTCTAATCTTCCTTGAAGATTCTTCCACCCTCCTAAGAGCTACTAGCTTAGCCAAGGAAATATTTCCAAAATTTAGTCTATTCCATCTCTTAAATTTATACTTTACAAATTGTAGTCACTTAATAAAGGAATACATAACAGTGCCATGAGGAGGTTTGCTAGTGGTCCACCAACCTCGCATGAAATCATTAAGCTTAGGATGATGAAGTCACATAAGTTAAAACTTAAAGGAAGGATTCATATTTAGACCTAACTCCGAAGCAGAGAGTTTGATAGGCCAATGATCAAATCCCCTACCCTCCAAAATCATAGAAATAGCACTTTTGTTACTACCCATCCAATAATTGGCCATCAAAAACCTATCCATTCTCTCTGAGATGGAAGCTTCCCCACACCTTCTATTATGCCAAGTAAATATCCCATTATCTGGATTGATGTCAACCCAGTTTAGGGCCTGGATATGAGCACTAAATATAGAAGAAAAAAACTTGATATGGTCAACCCCACCATGTTTCTTCTCTAGACAAGTGATAGAGTTGAAGTATCCATCCAAAATTCATGGGTACAAGGGAGCCAAACTTCTCACAAAGCAAATGTGCTCTCACAAATTCACTTTACCATTATAATAAACATAAGCATACACATCTGTAAGTAGGATGATTTCATTAGATTCATTATCATGTCCAATCATAAAAATAGACCATCTACTATAAATCCAAGTAAGAGGGGATATCTTAACTAGTTCTCATAAACAAGCGATGCCACCAGCATATCCACATGGACCAATACACTGACATTGCCCCCTTCTCCACAACTTGGGAGAAATATTAACATACTATCATCAACTAATTTAGTATTATGAATAAACACCACATCTAGATAATGCACATGAACCAAATCATGAATAAATTTTTATCTGGGGATGTTGTTCAACCCCCTTACATTCCATAAAAGGATAATCAATTTTGGGGGTTATAAAAATGAGAGTCCAATATTCTCACCAAGACTGACTCCACCAAAGTCTCCCCCATTAACTTAATTTTATCTTGGTCCTTATTTCGACCCACCTTCATATTCTTATTTGAATTTTTTTTTTAATTATTTTTTGCTACAATCCCAACACTGTAGGAGTTTTGCAGTCCAAGGATGACTACATCAGTGCCTAAGTAGGAGAGGGCATAAATAAATCTATATCATTTTCTAAAATAGTTTTCCTTCTAGGGATCGATCTAACCATGTCAGCTTTACTCAGATCCAAAGCCCTTTGTTCTATTGAGTGAATATTTTGCCCTATAGAAAAATGATCACCACAACTAGAGTCTCAAACAAGAAACTCTCTCTTGCAAAGAAATTAAGTAGCATTATTCATTTCTCCAAGGTTCTTATGAACAAACATTCATATGCATATAATCAATCAAGACAAAAACATATAAATGAATGTATACCAGAATGACTTAAACCATGCAAGTAACAGTTAACAAGGGGCCTTTAATGATTCGAACAAGTACTTTGCAATCATAATCCATTAAATTAACCAAATGGCGAAGATAGCATCTTTTAATGTTCTTGAGATTAAAGTAATCTACCCGAAACCCAGTTAGTAACCTCTTTTATCTTCAGCTTAAAATATTCCAAATGAGAAAGTGTGTGGTATAAGCCACTTCATTTTAAGCTCTATGCCTTTAACATGAGGTTCATTTTTAGAGTTAGCGGGTTCGTTTTATCTTTATTTAAAAGTGTTACACTATCCCTATGTTAGCAACAATTAGTAAGTTAGAAAGTTAGGATTCATTCACTTGATCTGATTTAGTGTGCATTTGGAATTAGTAGCCCTCCTAAACCCATATTTTATCTGAAAATTAGATGGTGTTTGGAGATGCAAGGATGAAAAATATTGCAAAATTTTGGAATGGACCCGAATCAGAATAGTAGACTTAAAGCAGGACTAATCTAAATGTCAGAAAACTAAAACAAAAACATTATTTACAAAAGTTAGCTGGAAAAACAAAACAGGACATTAATTTGGTTAGCAATCTCCTCCTTGCAAAACCCCAAGTTATGAGATGAAATCTAAAACAACCTGACCTAACAAACCTGCAACATAAACATGAGCAAATTAGATCAGATGCAAGATTCTAAGGAAACAAATAATTTCATCATTCACCTATCGTAACCCACTTTATGGCATAAACGAATAGATACAAGAAGCAATAATGCAAAGAGAAAATTTACAGAAATAGCAACAGACTTAGTTTCAATCTCCTTTTGATTTCACACACAAGAGTTGCTCTTGCCAAATAAAATCCTTTATTTCGAAAAATAGTCTTTGTTTTTTTTCTACAATTTCCAGCCCCTTCTGGCCTCTTTGAATGGCGTATTTAAAATTTTCAAGAAGCTTTTCATTTCGTTTTCCAATGGTTGTTCATTTCACCTTCCCTCTGCATGCATGTGTTTTGATTTCCAAAAAGACTTTTCGTTTCTATTTTGTGGCCCTTCGTTTCATTTTCTCCACATGGGCTTGCATCTGTTTCCTTCCGTGTGTAACGACAATCTTAAATGATCTCAAATCATTAAAGATTCCTTATGTAACGCTTTGTCTTATTCATTGGATTTTGTCCTTATGTCCACGTCACTATGCAGTCTTCAGTTTCATTGTCCTGGTGTTCATCACTAATATCAGATGCATTGTCAACTGTTATGTTCCCTTAGCAGAAATCAGACATGTCACGATATCGGGACACTTTTGCCTGCATGCTCTCTTTTGTTGCTTTTAGCCGCGAGAATGCAACATGTCGCGATATCACGACGCTTTTTATCTTTTGATCGCAAAAATGCAACATGTCGCGATATCACGACGCTTTTTATCTTTCGACCACGAAAATGCAACATGTCGCGATATCGCGATGCTTTTTCTCTTTTGGCCGAGAACATGCAACATGTCGCGATATCGCGATGCTTTTTCTCTTTTGGCCGAGAACATGCAACATGTCGCGATATCGCGACACTTTTTCTCTTTTGGCCGCGGACATGCAACATGTCGCGATATCGCGACACTTTTTCTTTTTTGGCCACGACAATGCAACATGTCGCAATATCGTGACACATTTTTCTCTTTTGGCCATGGAAATGCAACATGTCGCGATATCGCGACACTTTTTCCTCTTCCAAAAACACCACTCTTTCTTTCTTGTTCTTTCTTTTCTCGTTTGGTCGCGAAAATGCAACATGTCGTGATATCATGACAATTTTCTTTCTTCTTTTGCTCTTGTTCTTTCTGGCCGTGAAAATGCAACATTTCACGATATCGCGACACTTCTCTTTTGGCCGCGAAAATGCAACATTTCACGATAACGCGACACTTTTTCTCTTTTGGCCGCGACAATGCAACATGTCGCGATATCGTGACATTTTTTCTCCTTTGGCCGCCACAATGCAACATGTGGCGATATCGCGACACTTTTTCTCTTTTGGTCGCGTCCATGCAACATGTGGTGATATCGCGACACTTTTTTCTCCTTGCTCTCTCTCTTTGCTTTGGACCGTGAAAATGCAACATGTCGCGATATCGTGACACTTTTTCCTCCTTGCGATGTTTTGCTTTTTCTTTGATCTTTAGCATATGGGCCACTTCGGTCTTCTTGAAAAACATGCAAAAGGTGGGTCCCTAATTTTGGGGTACATTGTGGAGCAGCCACAACAAATGGTGACTCTTCTGGGAAATGCTCCTGAGCATTTCGGTGAGAAACCCAACCTGAAAACCTTACAACTCAACTGCAAGCGTTAGAAAATATCCAAAGAATGTAAATAAACCAGAAATACATGAAACATTAGAATTATTCAGCATCCGCTCAATGTGTGCATAGTGATTCATTCTTTATCGTTTGAAATAGTTTCTCATTCTATTGCCAATTTCACATGAATGCATATAATGAATCGTGGAGGGTTTATGCAAGATCGAATGTACTGCCAGCATAATGAACTATGGCTGACCTACTTTACCAAGACTCTTAACTTTTAGTAGCATGAGTACAAACATTAAAACTATCAAACCCTCTTAGGACCAAACATGCATGAATTGAGTTCATATACCCAATCTCAAGGTTGGTTATGCACCACTGCCATATTGAATCAATGTGCATGTGTAAGTGAAATTTGAGCTTTGGTGAATCAGATTCTCAACCTAAGCGTGATGAGAATTTAACCCTATCCTTACTACTCTGATTTGAGTTCATTACCTCATCTTAAACAAAATTATTAAACCTATTATGGATAACTGCCAGGCTAGTCTATCCGTGTGAGCGGTTAGAGGTCTTGCTTTTAAATGAGACATGTCGCCACGCATGAGCCTACTCCACTGCCAGTCAGGCGTCTATAGCCCCGGTGGAGATCATCCCCATAGTCCAGGCTTTGGCTTTCTTGAATTTTAAGGATGACTATCCATCCTTGTGAGGGACACGTAGTACGATCCTTCCAACTCAAATAATGTGATGGAGGTGGAGTAATGATGGATTTCTTGAATCTTAGGGATGACTACTCATCCTTATGAGGGACACGTAGTACGATCCTTTCAATCCAGGTGATGTTATGGACGTGGAATGGTAATGGCTTCCTTGAATCTTAGGGATGACTACTCATCCTTACGAGGGACACGTAGTATGATCCTTTCAATTTAAGTGATGTTATGGAGGTGGAGTGGTAATGGCTTCCTTGAATCTTAGGGATGACTACTCATCCTTATGAGGGACATGTAGTATGATCCTTTCAATCCAAGTGTTTTTATGGAGGTGGAGTGGTAATGACTTCCTTGAATCTTAGGGATGACTACTCATCCTTATGAGGGACACATAGTACAATCCTTTCAATCCAAGTGATGTTATGGAGGTGGATTGGTGAAAACCACTGTTTCATGGACTATGTTTTGCATGATGGGACAGACAAGAAAAATCCTTTTCGCCTCACTTTTCTTCCAAGTAAGGTTTCAACCATTTTGCCCAAGATGTTCTTTATATGTGCAAAACGTGTCTAATTCAAGACAATGCGGCATCAGTTTCCAACCCCAAGACCTTACTTAATGTTTATTGTGCAATGATCCTAAGAGGGTCTGACATGCTTTTGATGGTTGCTTTTTTTTTTAAACATTGAAAGGAATGAGACTCGAGGCTATTATGCAATGAATCCTAAACACAAATGGGTAAGATGGATTATACAAAAATGCTTCACCCTATCTTGCAAAATTAACAACTTTCATGTATCCCAAATTTCAAATGATATTCTTTAATGTGTTTGCAGTGCTCATGGAGCTTTCTGTAATACAATTCTGTTGTTTCATATACTTCTAGTTTTAGAACATTGATAAGGATACAAACTAACCACTTTGCCATCCCCCCCTTTTTTTTTTTTTATCAAGCCCAAAACTGGTCCCATGACCAACACACTAAACTAAGAAAAGAACAATGCAATCAAAATGCCTCCAAAACCTCGTTCAGAATAATATCTTCATGCTAAAATAAAGGTTGAAAGCAAAAACTTAACACACACCTAAGAAAATCAAATCTGCACACGCAAAAATAAAGCATGACATATTTACATATAATACAAGGCCTTGCCATTTCAGGCCTGGAAATAGTGCTTTAAATGCAGCCCATTGACGGGTAAAGCCAAATATTTTTCGTCTAGGGTTTTTAATCTAAAGTTGTTTTCACCTAGGACTTCTAAAATTTGGTAAGGACCCAACCATAAGTAATCAAATTTATCATGATCTTCTTTCCTCTCATGTCTCTTATCCCACAACAACACTAAATCGAAAACTTTAAATGTTTTGACTCTAGAATTTTTATCAAACCACCTTTTTACTACATCTTGGTGTTTACTAAAGTGAAGCATAGCCTCATCCCTCTTTTCATCCAGATGCATTAATTGTGTTAGTCTACCTTCAAGTTTATTATCAGTTCCAAGGTAATCTTTCATGAAATGTAATGTTTGTAACTTAAGATTTGTGGGAAAAATAGGATCTTGTCCATAAACTAAGTGATAAGGAGATGTTCCTAATGATTCCTTGATTCTGATTCTATCAGCCCAAAGAGCCAACTTAAGTTTGTTATGCCAATCTCTAGGATTTCTTTCAAGCAACTTTTTAATGACACATAACAAGTTCTTATTGGAAGACTCGACCAATCCATTACCTTGTGGATAATAATTTGAAGAAAACTTCAAACTCACCATGTTGTCGAATACCCAATTTGCAAATTCCAAAGAGGAGAAAGCGGAACCGTTGTCACTTACAATGGAGTTAGGCATTCCGAATCGAGTAACAATGTTATCCTCTAAGAATTTGATAACAACTACTAAAGTGGTATTTTTAATGGGAATAGCTTCCGTCCACCTTGTGCAATAATTTGTAGCCGTGAGAATGTATTTATGGGAATTGGATGAATTGGGACTGATGATCCCAACAAAATCCAAACCCCATTGTGCAAAAGGTCTAGACTCGATTACAGATTGTAATGGCATAGAAGCACCCCTTTCTCTATTTGTCGCGATTTGACAAGTATGACATGACCTCACATGAGCATGAGCATCTTTAAACACTTGAGGCCAATAGTAACCAGCTCTAAAGATTTGATGGGTTGTGGCATTAGCAGACCCATGTCCTATCTCATACTTACCGTGGAATTCCTCGAGTATTTGTGCTGCCTATTTTCGATCAACGCAACGAAGGTAAATTCCTTCGTGGTTTTTCTTGTATAATGCACCGGATATGATTAGAAAATTAGCAGATTTTAGACGCAAGGCTCTTTGTTGAGTAGAATTTAAATGTGGTGGACACTTACCATTTAGTAAAAAATACACATCTACATACCACTCATCTTCAGTTATATCTGTTATTTCATAATGCTGACATGAAACTAAGGGATCATTTTCTGCTATGGCCTTAACCAACCCTTGTCCTTGCACTATCTTAATAGGTTGAATTTCAAGATCGAATTCTTGAAGATTTGAGATCCACTTACCTCGCCTTTCACCCAGTTCATTCTGTATAAACATGGCTTTAACTACATGATCTGGGACTATAGCGAACACCCTACTATGGACTATATAATGTTTGAATTTTTTTACAGTCTTAAATAGGGCATACATTTGCTTGTCCAAGATGGAATATCTCAATTTCGCATCTTTGAGAGGATTACTAAGGAAGGCAATGGGATTTTCAATGTTGTGTTCACTCTTCTGAGTTAGAACACTCGCAAAGGAATGGTCTGAAGCAAATGTGTAAATGTAGAAAGGCTTCGCATAGTCAAGACTCACTAAAACCGGGGCTCTAGAAATCACATCCTTGATTCTTTGGAAAGCATCCCTATTTTCATTCGTCCATTTGATTTGGGCCTCTTTCTTCAACATATCGTTCAAGGGTTTTGCAATTTCTGAAAAACCTGAAATAAATTTTCTAACAAAATTAATCTTCCCAAAAAATGATCTCAATTCTTTTTTGCTATTGGGAAAAGAAATATGTTGTATGGCATCTATTTTTTCAAGATCAATTCAAATTCCATCTTTGGATATTACATGTCCCAATAATTTTCCTTCCGTTACCCCGAAAATGCACTTCTTTGGGTTGAGTGAAATGCCATGTTTCCTACACCTTTGGAGAACTTTCCTTAGATCCTTGACATGGTTCTCTTTGTTCTTAGAAAATACGGGAATATCATCTACATAGACAATAATGCACTTACCGATGAGTCCCTTAAAGGCAAAGTCCATGGCTCATTGGAATGTAGCACCTGCATTCAATAATCCAAAAGGCATTCTCCTATATGCAAACGTGCCCCATTTTGTGGTGAAGGCGGTTTTCATCCTATCATTAGGATGGATGAGGACTTTATTATATCCTGAATAGCCATCAAGGAATGACATCATTTCCAACCCATTTACCTTTTGAAGGATTTCATCAATGGTAGGTAAAGGGTAATTTTCCTTTTGTGAGGCCTTATTCAAATTTCTAAAATCAATACATAGCCTTATCTCTCCACTCTTTTTCCTCACAGGGACCAAGTTAGAAACCCATGTGGAATGCCTAACAGGAAAGATGATTTTAGCTTCTAATAGTCGCTTTATCTCCTTTTCTATCAAGGGCTCTAGTAACGGATTGACTGGCCTCTGTCTTTGCCTAAAGGGTTTGGAGTTTGGTTTCAAAGGGATCATATGCATTATAACATTCTGATCATAAGTCCTCAACTCCTTATAGCTCCAAGCTATGCAATCTATGTATTCCTTCAATGTATTGGCAATGGAATTATTTTCATGTTCGGTACATGCCTTTGCAATGAGTATTTCGCGAGGGTTTTTTGCACTTCCAATATTGACTGAGTCACAAGCCTCCTTGGGAGGTGGAACTTTTCTCCCTCATTTCAGTTGGTATCCAATATCAAACATTTTCTCTAATGAGGCCATCCCATTTGGCATCTCATTCCATTTTCCAGTAGCGTCCATTTTCAATCCTGCCTCTTCTTGCCCCCTCTCGTCTTCATCAATAACCTGATTTTCAAAGATACCAGAATTAGCGACAAAATTGAATATATGTCTATCACTATCAAAGACTTGGAAATTCATGACGTTATCAGGTATTGAGGGGCAAGGGACTGATTCTATGGAAAATTTCTTGCACTTCTTGTGATCCACTGGTTTAAGCATGCTAGCAACTACGGCTAAATAATTTGCCAAACAATTGCCTTTTCTCGAGATTAAAGATATGTTAAAAGCATCAAATTCATTTATTAAATCTCTAACTCTAGTTTGGTAAAGGTTGAGCCGCTTGTTCTTACATGCATATTGTCCTTTAACTTGTTTTACCACCAATTCAGAATCACCTAAGACCTTGATACATTTGATTTTCTTCCGAAGGGCCAATTGAAGTCCGAAAAGCAAGGCCTCATATTTTGCCACATTGTTGATGGCTGGGAACTGTAACTATATGCAACCAACATAGGTTTTCTGTCTAGACATGAAAGTTCAATACCAGCTCCCGCCCCTTGTTTGGACTTGGATCCATCAAATATTAAAGTCCAAACCTTATGGTGTTCTTCAAAATCATTGCATCCAATCCTTCCATTTTGAGAATTCTCAAGAATTTCTACGTCCAAGCAATAGGCTCCTAATTCAGTTTCAATGTATTGAATCTCATTAGGTTTGTTGTATTATGTTATCATTTCCTTGAGCCTAGGTTCACTATCAATTCGAATTTGGTTGGCCACTCCTCTCCAAGGCAACCACATATGTGAAGAGTCTATTACAATGTATCCGTTTAAGTTCTTGCTCCAATCTCTTCCCAACACCATGCCATATTTGATAGGAATGTTAAGTACCAATATATATATGTGATGTTGAACCCTAGGTTTTGAGTTGACCTAAATAAGAATATCCCTTAATTCTCCCTCTGCCTCCATGGTCGATCTATCCAGTTGCACCACCCTGCTTTTAGAATATTTTGGTGTAAGTCCCATTTTTTGATAGATTTCTAGGGGCATAATGCTAGCAAAGGCCCCTGAATCTATTAGACAATTGTGTATATTTCTACCAGCAATTCTAATGGTTATGAGGAATGGGGGCACGTCTCGCTTTTCCCCTTTCCAAACCAATTGGGATTCAACACCCTTAGCTTCATGAACTTGGGTAGGTGGATCCAAACCTTTTGGTGGACTTACTTCTTGGCCTAAAATTTGGGACATATCATACATTGAGACATTGGCCTTAGTTTTCTTCATATCTTCTATCAAATCATAAGTGGGTTTTTCCAAATTTGACATGTTTTGCACCAACTTAGACTTCTCTGCCATTGATGGAGGTGGATTAACATCTCCTTTGAAATCGAGAGGGAGTAATAGGTTTTTTGGAGGGGTAGAGAAAGTTTTGGGATCCTTAGAACTCCTTGTGTAATACTTGTGATTTCCTTTCCCAAAACGTTTATTGGCATGAACTTCCAATGTTTCTTCATCTTCTTTTCCAAAAAACTCCACATCCTCCTCTTCTTCACTTTCTTGGGAATATATAACTTCAGTCAATATAGACTCCTTCTTTCCATGGAACAATACGGGCAATCATTATCACAAGATCCTGACTCTCCAAAATCTTCCGAGACATCTGCCTGATTGGCTACGAGATTGGGTACTCGTCTATTATTAGGATGTGTTGTATGTTCCTTTTCCTCTATGGTTATGATGTTGGTTATGACCCATGACTTGGTCAAATTTTTTATTAACATTTCCCACAGTAACCAAAGCTTTGGCCAATGTTTCCTTCATGTGTTCTATCACGAATTCAGGCCCATGTGGTTGGGGCACTGTAATTCCGGGCCCATCTGTATTTGTTGCATTATCCACCTCTGGAACAGGTACAATGGCTTGGGTCTAGGCACTTTGATTCCATCCTGGATTCACACTTTGAATAGGAGTGATTGTTGGATAAGTCGTTGGGCTTGGCGTACTAATCGGATTGAACCCAGGTATGGTCAACAAGTTATTGCCCATACTGAAACCAGGCAAGGTCATAGGGTTATTTAGAATCAATGCCTGTGTTGAAACATAGGCATTAGGATAAGTGGGAAATGATACGACTTGAGATGGTTGTTGGAAATTGTTCATTGTTGGAACTTGTGGTGCCATTAATTGATTCATCATGGCGAATTGACTGTATGGACCATATTGTCCCATCCTAGTCAATTGAGACAACCCTACTCCTAGTAAATTCATTTGTTGTTCAAGGGTCATTGTCTCCGCATAAGCTAACAAAAGCGTCGTAACTTGAGAATTCCTTCTAGTCAACAAGGATGTTAACGGATCTAAAGCTCCAAAGTACAGTTGCAGGACCACCGCAAGATTTGCTGCAAAGTGGCGAGTTAAATTTGTATAAAGCTTTTGGAACCTCTGATTGAATGTTTTTATGGGCTCGTTGGGTAACCTGTTGCATGATACGAATAAATTATAAATTATGGAAGGATCCAACAACATTCGAAATTGGCTAATAAAGGCAGCTTCTAATTGGGCCCATGAAGTAATGGACCTCGCGGGAAGATTCTTGTACCATTCATTGGTCGTACTGTCTAGACTAGCAGGGAAAATTTGACAAGCGATATCTTCATGGGTAACTCCTTGTCTAAACATGTAATCCTTGTAAATTTGGACATGTTCTTTGGTTGTTATGGGACCATCATGCACGAATTTAGGCAATCCCATTTCAATATTTCTAGGCAAGTCATGGACTACCCCAAGGATATCCAAGGGAGAACTTTGTACACCATACCAAAGGGCAGGTGGCTATTGTTGTTGTTGTTGTTGTTGTTGGGCCATGTTATTCAAAGGTATCGACCCTATAGGAACAATGGCGACACTTGTAATGATGGGGACAAACACACTTGGTGTAGTTGTCACGTTTGAAATTGTGGGCTCAAACCCACTAGACGTACTTGAGTCTAAAGAAGCTCCTAACTCAAGTACACTGGGTGGTATTTTGATCTCTAATGTTTTGTTTCTCGGCTTCCTAGCAGTGGGAGAAAGGCTTTCAAAAATAGTTTCCCTTGTGGTTTTGGACCTAGTAGCTATGTACTCAGGTTGGGCCAGCTTGAAAACTCTAGAACTCTAAAAGACTTCTCTCAACTCACTTGTAGAATGAAACAAATAAATGTTGTACCTACAAGCACAATAGGTGGAAACAAAACTACCCACGTTAATCGTTAGAACATATCGTAATCACAAAGCAATAAATAAGGCCCTCCTTCTAGCGCCAAAATGTTGAGTGAATATTTTGCCCTATAACAAAATGATCACCACAACTAGAGTCTCAAATAGGAAACTCTCTCTTGCAAAGAAATTAAGTAGCATTATTAATTTCTCCAAGGTTCTTATGAACAAACATTCATATGCATATAATCAATCAAGACAAAAGCATATAAATGAATGTATACCAGAATAACTTAAACCATGCAAGTAACAGTTAACAAGGGGCCTTTAATGATTCGAACAAGTACTTTGCAATCATAATCCATTAAATTAACCAAATGGCGAAGATAGCATCTTTTAATGTTCTTGAGATTAAAGTAATCTACCCGAAACCCAGTTAGTAACCTCTTTTATCTTCAGCTTAAAATATTCCAAATGAGAAAGTGTGTGGTATAAGCCACTTCATTTTAAGCTTCGTGCCTTTAACATGAGGTTCATTTTTAGAGTTAGCGGGTTCGTTTTATCTTTATTTAAAAGTGTTCCACTATCCCTATGTTAGCAACAATTAGTAAGTTAGAAAGTTAGGATTCATTCACTTGATCTGATTTAGTGTGCATTTGGAATTAGTAGCCCTCCTAAACCCATATTTTATCTGAAAATTAGATGAAGGTGTTTGGAGATGCAAGGATGAAAACAATTGCAGAAAATCTGGAATGGACCCGAATCAGAACAGTAGACTTAAAGAAAGACTAATCTAAATGTCAAAAAACTAAAACAGAAACATTATTTACAAAAGTTAGCTGGAAAAATAAAACAGGACATTAATTTGGTTAGCAATCTCCTCCCTGCAAAACCCCAAGTTATGAGATGAAATTCTAAAACAACCTAACCTAACGACCTAACATAGACACGATCAAATTAGATCAGATGCAAGATTCTAAGGAAACAAATAATTGCATCATTCCATCATTCACCTATCGTAACCCACCTTATGGCGTAAACGAATAGATACAAGAAGCAATAATGCAAAGGGAGGATTTACAGAGATAGCAGCAGTCTTAGTTTCAATCTCCTTTTGATTTCACACACAAGAGTTGCTCTTGTCAAATAAAATCCTTTATTCCAAAAAATAGTCTTTGTTTTTTTCTACAATTTCCAGCCCCATATGGCCTCTTTGAATGGCGTATTTAAAATTTTTAGGAAGATTTTTGTTTCATTTTCCAATGGTTGTTCGTTTCACCTTCCCTCTGCATGCATGTGTTTTGATTTCCAAAAAGACTTTTTGTTTCTATTTTGTGGCCCTTCATTTCATTTTATCCACATGGGCTTGCATCTGTTTCCTTCTATGTGTAATGACAATCTTAAATGATCTCAAATCATTAAAGATTCCTTATGTAACACTTTGTCTTATTCATTGGATTTTGTCCTTATGTCCACGTCACTATGCAGTCTTCAGTTTCATTGTCCTGGTGTTCATCACTAATATCAGACGCACTATCAACTACTCTATTCCCTTGGCAAAAATCAGACATGTCACGATATCGCGACACTTTTGCCTCCTTGCTCTCTTTTGTTGCTTTTAGCCGTGAGAATGCAACATGTCGCAATATCATGACACTTTTTCTCTTTCGGCTATGAAAATGCAACATGTCGCGATATCGCGAAACTTTTTCTCTTTCGGCCGTGAAAATGCAACATGTCACGATATCGTGACACTTTTTCTGTTTTGGCTGCGAAAATGCAACATGTCGTGATATCAAGACACTTTTCTTTCTTGTTATTTCTTTTCTCGTTTGGTCGCGAAAATGCAACATGTCGCGATATCGCGAAACTTTTCTTTCTTCTCTTGCTCTTGTTCTTTTTGGCCGCAAAAATGCAACATGTCGCGATATCGCGACACTTTTCTCTTTTGGTCGTGAAAATGCAACATGTCGCGATATCGTGACACTTTTTTTCTTTTGGCCATGAAAATGCAACATGTCGTGATATTGTAACACTTTTTCTCCTTTGGCCGCGACAATGCCACATGTCGCGATATTGCGACACTTTTTTCTCTTTTGGCCGTGATCATGCAACATGTCGCGATATCGCGACACTTTTTCCTCCTTGCTCTCTCTCTTTGATTTGGACCGTGAAAATGCAACATGTCGCAATATCACGACACTTTTTTTATCCTTGCGATGTTTTGCTCTTTCTTTGATCTTTAGCATATGGGCCACTTCGGTCTTCTTGAAAAACATGCAAAAGGTGGGTCCCCAATTTTGGGGTACGTTGTGGAGCAGCCACAACATGTTCTTCATTTAAACCTCCTAAATATGATTCCTTAAGTTCCACCTCAAGAAGAGACATTTGATTTAGTGCTATTATATTTACATCAGGTAGTGACATTTCAGGTATCTCCATGCCCTGATCAATATCATATAATATTTAAAAATGATTGAGTAGAGAATATGGTTTGCTATCCTTAAGGTCTATGTTTGCCCTTCGTCCTCTGTTTTAGGATTTTACCAGAACAAAGCCTTCCTTATCCTGTTCCCTTTCCTTTATTGGGATTTTTTATTTATCTAAAATTTTTCCAAATTGAGAGGACCCATTATTTGAAGCCACTAGAGGAACAAACTTAGGGCATTATCTTTGTAGGTGGCCATATTCACAATAAGTCCAACAATGAAATAGAAGATCTTCATAGTCAAGTTTTTAAACCCATGTAGTCGATCCAAACTGTATTTCAATAGAATCTAAAATAGAATTATTTAAATAAATTAAAACACAAATATGGGCAATAGATATTACCTTTCTATCCATTATCTGTTGTGATGGTCCAACCGGCTTCCCAAGTAGAAGGGTAATCTTATGCAAGATATCATCTCTCCAGAATTCCAACGGGAGCCATGGAAGCCAAACCCATACTGGAACCCACGATTGCCACTCCTCTGACGGTTTGAAACCCACATGCCAGGGTTTAAGAAAGAGTCTCGCTTGGTTATATAAATAAGGATCCCCTTCAAATGCTTTGTTATGATCTGCAATACAAGATAAAACCATCATAAGATAGCTATTCGCACTCAGCATCACCTCCACATCACCTTCAGGATTCCAAATCTTCTTGACCCAAGCCTCCACAAAGGGAAGAGAAATTCAGATGCCTAAACATTTTATAATAAGTGCATGTTTAGTTAGATATTCCACATCTTCTACCACCAAGTCTGGTTGAACCACTAGAATCAACCTGGCTTCACACCGTTACAAACATCCATTATTCTTTAACAAGCGATTTCCGACATGCACTGGGAAATCATGTTCCTTCCAATAATGTTCAAATGAAAAAACATCACAAGCATGCACTCTATGTGATGGACCCGATGCCATCACGACATTCCTCCAATTTTTTAGACCTCCTTCAAAAGTTTATGCCATCCCCGTAGAGGATTTTTTCTTCATCAAACCCTAGCGGAGTAGGTTTCCATCCTTATAATGTTTCATAAAATCCACTAATAATTAGTTATTTTATAGTTCTTTCGATAAATTAGTTTTAAAAGAAATATTATAGTGTTATTTATGATGTTTTTATGAATGATAGAGATATTTAGACTTTTTCATCCTTAAAGAAAGTAGGATGGTTTCTTAAGGCTAAGGTTTAAACTTTAAAGGGACTAGGTCAAACTTTAATCATCGATGAGGATGATAGTAAAACTATAAACTAACCTCAAATTTAAATCGTCAAAGAGGATGATAAGACAAATTTGATAAAAAAACTTTGATCATCGGTGAGGATGATAAGAAACTAAGTCACACTCTACCATTGGGATGTGGGTATGCATTCAATGTGATTCAAGAATGATTTCTTTATGATAAATTAGACTAAGTAACAAGGGGAAATATGGGATATCTCCTCTAGGTTATTGTATGATCAGTACGATGGTGGATATTGGGTGGGATTGACAAATAATGAGACTTTAATGGATAACTAGATCTTAGGTGAAGATTATCTAGTGTAGAAAAATATTTGTGGGAGATTTAGTAATTCTAGATAAAATTTTCAATGGTATGGAATGGGATATATCATTGTATGTGTAATGTCATAAGAGATTCATGTTCGAAATCAGGTGAATGAATCATCCTTAATTGCCCATGATGTATCATGGTATCTAGTTAAGCATCACAATATTTTCACTAAAACCCTTGCATGTTTAGTAACATATGGAGTTATAACAACTATACTCTTTATTATTAATAAATATGTAAGGATGAGAGCTATGGGTCCATCCTCTAAGTGTTATGAGTCCTAGAGGATAACCCATGTCATGGTCATTGCTTCATTGAAGAAATTGGGTAAGAGAAAGGATCACTAAATGGCACCTTCTATGATATTTGGCCAGTCTCATCCACTTGGGAGTTAGTTTACAACAATCAAATTATCAAAAGTGGCTTTGATAAGAGCAAAGTTCAAGAGTCATGTACATATGAAGAGTATCATGTATGTATATATTGAAGACAAAGCTATGTAATATGTATCGAAGAAGTATTTTTTTATGCATTGCTTTAAATAGATGTATTTTAAATAAATATTTGAGTGAGTTTATTTTTGTATTTTTTGAGTGACTTATGTTCATTAATTCCTTTGATATTCTTGAGATATTATTTGATCCTAGTGAGTAATAATTTCGAGAGAATGGTGGTGATTTTCTAACATTCTTACAAGTTTCATATTGTTGTTTCCACACCAAATCATCATATTTATTCTCTCATGTGTTGAACCTTGATTCTAGCACACATAACCTTCATCCTATTGTTAAGTATTACTCCTCTTTCTAAGGATACTCTTATTGTTGCTCTTTTTCTTTCAACATTGCTTTTGCTTTTGCTTGTGTTTATTAAATTGATTACTTTAACTCTCATACCTTGTTAAAGGTATGGACCAGCTAGGACTTGAATCTAGGACCTTCATATGTTAAGGTTGATTCACCAAAGAGTTTCTAGCTCCTCTTGAACCAATCTACAATTTGAATGTAGAATTCCTACTCATTGCTTCAACATCCACCCAAGCTACTCTATGAATTTTTGGGACTCTAATCTTCAACATTAGTTTTAGAAATTAATAATGGCTCCTCCCTTAACCTTGCTCTGATACTAAATTGTAAAGTCATATGCTATGATAGCAATTATTGGGATCATATACTATTTGATACTCAAATTGCTCTCACATTGAATATTGTAGAACCATACATATTATTTCTAAGTGTTGAAGCATGCAAATTTGTTCACACACACACTATATTACACTTACACCACTTAACTAATCAATAATAAAAACTTTGTTGTCATCTATCATCACTCCATACAATCTAATCCAAGTATGAACAATACATAAGTTAAATAATCTACCCAAATATAAATAGATTAACTCATGAAAAATATATTATTATATAAAATAATGATAATATTAATAATAACTTCTCCAAATTATTATTTTTTATTTATTAATTCCTCTTCCTCTTTTACTTACCTTTTTATCTTTACAATTATATATATATATAAAATAGAAATTGAACCGAATCACAATACAAATGCAAATTTATATTTTTTACATTCTTCCTATCCACTTCAATCGAAAAATCCTCCGTATACAAAACGATTTTGAAAAAATAATAATTCGACGAAGATTGTTCGCTTGGGTCGCCAACAGAGGTAGAAGCGCAATCGTTTCGGAAGCATAACTTTTTCACTCATTCACACTAGTTTCCCGTTGAAGCACAGACAGACATACCTCTCTCCCATGTGTTTCACTCACAGACAGACATACCTCTCTCCCGTGTGTTTCAGTCACAGACAGACATACCCCCGTGTGTTTCAGAAATAAAATTAAGCAAAAAATAATGAGGAGAATTAGGGTGGTCTCCATGGGACGATTTGACGATTGGCATAACTACTTCACAAAACTTCAGATGCGTGAGATTGGAAGGAAAACGTCCCGTAGCTCTCACTTTCGGCAAGCATTCCAGAATTATATGTTGCAGGAAGAGTTTGACACTTGTGACAAATGGGGAATAAAAGATATATATGTAATTAGGGGTATTATATTTGCTTTGACGATGTCTGGTATTTGTGTAGCATTTTGTAGATACACAAACAGAAAACTTTGCTGCTTGAACTTAACTCCAGAAGAAGTGATCGTCAAGACCGTCTATAACAGCTACAATGATTCTGTTTTTATAGTGGCACGGAATGATCCAAACGACTTCATTTCGAAAGAGTGCAGGACAATAGCAATTGAGAATATTAGGAGGAATCAGCCTCGTGCGGGTTTCGCTGCATTTGGCACCGAGTCGTCTATGTGGAGAGGTTACATTTATTTTGATCCAATGGAGGGAAAAGTCATCTTGACATATTCTCCTAACGATGGCATTTGCAAGGTGTTTGAGATGAGAAACTTTACGCTGCTATACTCTAAGACTTATAAAAATATCGATTACATTGATATCCATTTTGCAACAATTATGTTAGTATTTGAGAAACCTCCCAATGGAAAGCGTGTCCCTGTGAAGATCTTGTCTAAAGAAGATGGGACTTGTTTGAAAGCCTTTGATTATCAATTGGATGAGCGTAATCTGTTATGGATTGAGCACTTGAATTATGAGTTTGTTTTAACAAATGAAGAGACAAGTAGAGGGATTAAAAGGCTTAAAATACTAAATGTTCTCACCGAAAAGGTAACCGAAGTCAGAGCAAACGATCGCCAAAGGCCAATATCGTTTTGTTGCTTGCCTTTACAACGGGTGTTTTTGGCATTTTATGCAAATAGGAGAGTTGGCGTTTGGAACGAGCGAGGAGAGCTCGTATCATCTTTGGAAGACCACTTCCCATGGTCTCTTTACCTGTGCCTAAGGAACATGGATTGCACGAGAGATCAAAAGGTGATTATTTCTTATTGCAAGGGTGATCATCCTGAGGAAGATGTAGGGTCCATAAATATAAACAACGTTTTGACTGGAAAACGGCTTGCAAAGATTTGTAGCAATGATCCAAATGTGTGTATAAGCTCAAGGAATCGGCCTAATGCGACTGTAATCCAGAGCAGTGTTGTGGAAGCTCTTCAAAATGTGACCGTGGTGTTTTGTGATCCGGAAACAAATGAAATTTTCACGGGCAATGCACGAGGGTTCGTTCATCTGTGGTCGAACTGATGCGAAGTTAAAAGAAAAACAATTATGAATGCTTCTTGAAAATGAGTTGCAAAAAAAACAATTTATTCTGTTTAAATTAATCTTTTTAAAGGATGCACATTATTAAAAGGATTTATGCTGTTTAAATTAATTTTTTTTATTGTTAATTTTTTTATGATTTATGGATAGGTATTAACTTGGAACAAAATTCCAATCATAAAATATGCAATTAGAATATATTTACAATGTTAATGGAAGGAATTCATAATTTTTAATATAAAACATATTAAATGTTTTAAAAGTTTTCTTTACATTTAGAGCATTAGTGAGTGTTTTGTAAAATTTATTACATTTTTGCTATGCAATATAAAGTTATTTTTTATTTTTTTCTTGATAATAAGGGGTTGAACTTGAGGGAGAACTTTAGTGTTTAAAAATAGATACATTTCTCATCTCAATTGAGATGCTATAACTAGAAACCTACATCATTTTTCATAAAATGTTTGAATTTTTTATTTTCATTTTCGGTATATCTTCATATCTTTGTATGAATACAATTACTCCAGAATTTAACATATTTCTTGACATTTTTCTATAGCGGCCTTCACAATGCCAAAACTTCACCTCTGCTATCTATGCCTTAGATCTTAGTAGAGTAAAATTTCCAAAATATTGCACTATCATAGTTTTTCTACCAAATTTGGATTGCTAGTTTCCTTCCTAAAATACAAGTGAAACCACAAAAAATATTATTAATAGTCTAAATTAAACCACATTATGCAGTGATCAACAATGTTAAATAGAAGGATAGCAAGAGGAATATTATTCCAGCTTCTCCATCAAGAGGTTTAGCCCAAGTTTTTTTTTTTTACTATGATAGGGCTATCTTGCATTTGAATGATATTATCTTGTTTTTTCTTGTATATCCTTCAAGATCTTTGTAAAGGGGCAAGGCCATTCAAACCTTTTTTTATCAATACCAAATAAAAAAAAAACACATTATTATTACAAATAAAAAATAGATATTACCAATGGAAAACATTACAGTAAATTTTAATCATTAATTGATTTAGGCAAAACATTTTTTGTCAACTTCAACTAAATTTTTTACTTCCTCTAACCATGGAAAGGAGAATTTGACTTCACAATCCTTAGTCAAAACCCCTCTATTGGCTAGCTTATCTGCACATTTTTTTTATTCTCTTAATATGTGTAAATCTGATTTCTTAAATCTCTTTAGCAAGATCTTGAATTTCCACAATTATCTCTTCTATGTTCTATGGAGCCTTTGTTTTTCTCAAAATTACATTTATTACTATGAGAGAATCACCTTCCATCCATGATCTATTCCATTTTATTTGTTTACATATTTTTAACCCTTCTAAAGTTGTCCAAGCTTTACCTTCATTATTTGTCTTAAATCCACTATTGAAAGCATAATGAGATGAAATATATCATCTATTATTTCTAATTATTCCTACTTCTCCTACAGATCCTAGATTTCTTTTAGAGGTTCCATCAAAATTCAATTTAACCCACTCAAAATCTAGTGGTTTCCACTTTAAATTTTTAACCTTATTTTTGCTTCTCTTGTACACAACATCATAATTCCATTTAATGACTTAACTCCATCTATCAAGACTCTCTATATCAAAATAAGGAATTGGGTGAGTTGATAGGGTTCGTTTAGACTCCTCTATGACTAAACATATTTTATTTTTTATTACCTCTAAATTGCTTTTCTTTCCTTTAAATATTCTTCTATTCCTTTCTAGCCATATAGTCCAAAGTATTGTATCTTTTGATATATCCCATATTATCTAAGTAAAGCATCACTTTTATAAGTTCTATTCCATTACTTTAACCAATCTTCAATTCTGCTATTCATCACCATACATTTAACAAATATATTAAGAATCCATTGCCATAGATTCCAAACTATTGAGCAATTTTCCAAGAGATGATAAATACTATTCTCCTCCTTATTACAGAAAAAACATTGAGAGGGGTCATGAAAACCCCTTTTTATAAGGTTATCCCAAGATAAAATTCCTCTATGATCTACTAGCCTAACAAATATTTTGACTTTAGGAATTCTTGGGCTATCCCAAAATTTTTTCCATATTCTAGTGATATTATTATTATGTTGGTGTTGAACATTATATCCACTTCTTGTTGTGTATTCTCCTCAGTTATTCAACACCCAAATAAATTTATCCTTGGCACCCCTTGAAATAATCACACTTGTTATCTTTCTACTCAATTGCCTCCTAGAATCAAAATCTTCTATACTTGTAAAAAAAACTTCTTTCCATTTATATATTCTTCCTCGATCCTTGTACAAAATTTTTGAAACCCTATCACTATAAATAATTAAAAATATCACATAATAAAGATTAATTTTTCTCAACAAATTTTGGTATAGAATATGATATATAATATGTTAATGGTTTGTAATACTGGTTTAGTTATATACATTCTTCCTCCTAATGATAATCATATACCTTTCCAAGTTGGAAGTTTATTTTTAACTTTAATAATAACTAGATTCCATAATATATCCTCATTCTCTCCTCAAATAAAGGTATCCCTAGATACGTTAGAAAATTTACCTCCTCCATTTGAAGCAACCTATAAATTTTGGCTTTGATATTAGTAGCAGTGTGAAGAAAGTAAATTTTGGATTTAGTCTTATTAATTTTTAACCTGAAGCTCTTTCACTCTCTTTTAAAAATTTATTCAAATCTCTAGACTCATTTGTCCTTGCTCTTCCAAAAAAGATTGTATCATCTACAAATTATTGATGGGTGATGATGTTATTACTAATCTTAAGTCCACATATAAGCCCATATTTGTAAGCCTTATTTAAGTTCCTACTAAATTTTTTTTCCATAATAATAAAAAAATAAGGAGATAGAGGATCTCCTTGTCTAAGACCTCTCTTGGATTTAAAATATTCTATCACTAACCCATTGACCAACATTGAATAAGAAACTGTAGAGATACAAGCTTTAATACATCTACCCCATTTCTTCCAAAAAAAAAAATTATCTAAAACCACAAAAATAAAATCCCACTTAACTCTATCATAGGCTTTACTCATATCAAGTTTTAAGATCATAAATTTCTCTTTTATTAAATCTTTTGAATGTATAACTTCATGAGATACTACGATCCCATCCAAAATTTATCTCCCTTTCGCAAATCCTCCTCGCTCTTCTGAAATATTTTTTTCTAAAAGTAGCCTTAATAAATTTACCATCACTTTAGAAATAATATTATAAGCCATATTACATAGGCTTATGTGTCTAAAAGGATCAAATAATTCAACATCCTTCTTTTTTAGAATTAGGGTAAGATAAGTTGCATGTATTTTAAAAGGAATGTATTTTTTTACCCTAGACTGTTCCACTGGCCCCAATAAAGAATCCTTCATTATATAACAGTTTTATTGGTAAAAAGTTGTAGAGAACTGATATGGACATGGGGATTTATACTTATCAAAATAAAAAAGAGCTAAATGAGCTTCTTCTAGAGTAATAGGCTCCATCAATTTCCTATTGTCTTCATTTATTATTGTTGAAGGAATATCTTGAAGAAGTTTATCATTAAGAACTTCAATATCCTCTGAACCTAGAATATTTTGATAAAACAATCTTACCTATTTTCTAATTTCACTTTGATATTCAATTTAAACTCCTTCTATTGATTTAATTCTACCGATTCTAGAAGATGATCTCTGTACTATAGTCATCCTATGAGAAAAATGTGTATTTATATCTCCTTCTCTTAACCAAGTCTATCTTACTTTTAATATCTAAAATTTATCTTCCTTACTAAAAATATTGTGATATTCACTAAGCAACTCTCTTTTTTTGAGCTTGTATTATTTTTATCACCTTTTTGGAATTATGAAATTTTATCTTTTAGTTGTTTCTTCTCAAAAATATTTCCAAAGGTGTTCTTTTTCCATTCTTCTAATCTAGATGGCATAGATTTAATTTTTTTTGTAAAAGCATACAACCCAACATTATCTAAAGATTTCATGTTTGAGTTATCATATTAATAAATTGAGGATGGTCTTCCCACATCTGCTCATATTTAAAATATGATATTTTTTTGAATTCACTTATCATCATTTTAACTCTTATTGGCCAGTGATCTGAACCAATCCTTGTTAAGATATTAATTTTAGCATAAGTTTCTTCATCTAGCCAATGATCTGAGAGAAAGCATCTATCTAATTTTTTATAATTAGGCTCTAGCCTCTCCTATTATTGGTCCAAGTATAGTTGTCTTCTTCAAACTCAACATCTCATAAATTGTCATTTTGAATAAAAGTTGAGAAATATTTTATACTTTGGATCAATTTCTGAATTTTTCTAAAATTTTCATTCAGCTTGGTTAAGGCATTGAAATATCCAATGATCATGAATCATATTTCTTGGTCTTTACATCTCATAAATGCTTCAATATCACTCCAAAATTCTAATCTACCTGATTGAGTTGTAGTTCCATAGACATTGATAGGGATAATGTGAATATCTGCAAAGTAGCAATTTATTAAAGAGACTATTCAATGCCTAGTATTATGAATGGTTACAGAAGAGGTTCTAAAAGGATTCTAATAATTTTGAATTCCTCTTTTTGCTTCTTCATAATCCATAGCATACCATTGACATCTTGTCCAAACAACTTTCATAGTTTTTGAAACTTCTCCTTTTGTCATTTTAGTTTCTTGGATACATAGAATAATAGGTCTATTACTTTAACATATGTCCCTAATACACCTATGCTTTAAGGGGATTTTATAACCCCTTATATTCCATGAGATGATAATCATATCTCATTAGGGGCTTTTGGCCCCTCCTGTGTATTATAAATATCATATTTTTATTTGATAAAGTGAAGTTTAACCAACTTAGTTTGTGTTTCTCTATGTTATCTCTTTCTTCCATAGATCCTACTTGATAATTTGAGGATTTTCCTCTTTTTGCCTTACCTATATTAGAAGTATGTCTTATTATTCTATTCCTCAATATTCTTTCACAATTTTGTTTTTCAACATATTTATCCTCTCCTAGCTTTATTATAGAAATTTTTGACTTATCCTGCTCATTTTTTGGTATTTTCTTATTAATGGCAAAGGTATTAACTTCTAATGCTGCATTTTATTTGCCAATTATTTTCTCTTGAATGGTGCATGGTACTTCAAAAGAGTCTTCAAAATATTATGAGATACATTCCTTAGGTTCATCGAGAATGTTCTTCATTAAATTAGGAGCATACTGAATAGATGATTTCTTGCTAATATGTTGAAAGTGTTGTACTATGTCCTCTAAAATATTGATCTACTTTTTTTCATAGGCTAATGCCTCAAAAGAATTATAATTTCTTCCATTATCCTTCCTTATTTTTCTCCACTATTCATTTTCTTTTATTTTTATAGATCTATTTTTTATAATTTGAAAACCATATTTATCCATAACTATTTGTAAATTTCTCTTACAATTTTCTACAAATGATTTTGTTAGGTTCTTCTTAGGGTATGATCTCTCAATATGCCCCACATCATGACATCTTGTACATATAAAATATATTTTTCATAATATACGGTTTGGGTTCACACCTTATCCCTATACTTAAGAATGATTATGGAAAAAAATTATAAATATCAATCATGACCAATATTTGAATATAAATAGCCAAAAATCAATCCTTGGTTGTATCTAAAATCTCAAGTAATTCTCCTAGAGTGTTTCCTATTGCATTTAAGGTATCTATATCCTAAAATTCAATGGGTAACCCAAACATCCTAACCCATCCTGGTACTAGGGATAGACTAACATTTTTAGGTGAAAAGCCTTCATACTAGTAGGTAAGGAAGAGCCTTGCTCTTCCCATAAACCAAGACCCTTTTTTATTATTCTTTCTCTTTGTTACCTAGAAAAAATGACTAGGAAGAAACCTTTGGGAAGAAATGATAGAATCACTCCTGAAGACTTCCAACTCATATCAATCCATTTTATCAAGGTTGAAGCCCCTGGCTAATACCCATTATATTTACCAAAAAATACACTATATTGGAGCAATGAGGATATATCTAAGGTGTGCTCACTAACCTCTACTAGTAGGGATGATTATAAGTATTTAACTATAAATGGATCAATGGAAAATAAACTAAATCTTAAAATTTAATAAAGTTTATCTAAAATTCCTATAGCAAATATAATATTTGATGAAAAACTATATAGATTTTTCAAGCACAATTTCTAGGATAAAGAAAGGAAAAATAAATCTTAGCTAAAAATCCTTTATCTAGATATAATATATTGCCTCGCTAAAGTCCTAGCCCTTCATTGCTTTTCTCATTGTTGGAACCAGGGTTATGCATAAGGGATTGGACTCAAAATGTACTTGTAAAAAATGGTGAATCCTAATCAAAATCAAGGTGAATCATGGAGAATCTTAAGAAAATTAAATTGAGCATCTTCATACCAAAATTTGGGGTATTTGAAGCCCTAAAATATAAAGTCATTTTGGGACCACTTTTGACCTATTAAATCATCTTATAACTTCATAAAAACACCACCATTAGATTAGGCTTGAAAAGAGATTTCCAACGAGTACAAATATGCCTATGTTTGGATATATATTGTGGCGAATTAACCCTAAAAAAACAATTGATCCTGAAAATTTTAGGCGAATGGGCCGACGTCGAGGGTCCTCATATTCACCAATTTCCAATTTTGGAAATTCTAATATTCGCACAATTTGTGAATATTCGCCTCTATGCATAACCCTGGTTGGAACCTTAGTTGGCAAATATTAGCCATTTTGGTTTTTGTAACTTGAAAAATTATCACTGCCCTTATTTTGAATGGTTGAATTCAAAGGGTCATATCTCCCTCAATATAAGAGGAAACTAGTACATATTTTTTGAGCATATTAATTATATCTACTTGAAATACATGATTATACATAAGAAGGGCATATATTGCTTGATGAGGATTATATCTTCCTTAACCAGTAATTTCATATGCATCTTGATTGAAATATTTTAAATCTTCAAGATTAGTAGGAAAATACCATGGTTGGCTTCAATTTAGTAGCAGAAGGAAGGATGACATATTTTACAAAATTAGTGAAACATGCGAGGGAAGGAGGGTGAATTCCACTAGTTTAATCTATGAAATATAAACAAAGGTAATATATAAGACAATATACGTTTACAAGGGTTCCTATAGTTTGTTATTAGAGCACCTATAAGAATTACATTAGTTTATTATAGACACTTAAAAGTCACACATTGTCCCTTTCATCATCTTCACGGTCAATCAATTTGCAAAACCCTCAAAAATTGCATAAATTGACTAAAAACACTATTCATTTATTAAATACACTTCTCATCATCCTTAGCCCCCTTGGGATAGCTAAACCTCTTCTTAAGATTAACTCTATATCCTCATGTGACCTCATTTCCAACTCAACTAAGGTTGAAATCTCCACCATTGTCAAAAAGTATTTTACGATAAAAAAGTCAACATTTTTGGTCAAAAATTTGCATATGGCTAAACACATGCTTAAGTAGATCTAATCATGATTTAATCTAAGCCTTCTATCTCATCTGGTCTACTTTGACTAGTCTAGGGTTGCTACCTCTTTTCCAAATATTTCAAATTTAAATGCCATTAATGCCATTTGAATACTTTGCTCTAAGTCATCATAACATGTGGATGGGTGAGAGATTATCTCACCCAATTCCATTTATGAGGTAATACACCTTGGTGGACACCTCGGTGGATACCTCAGTGGATACATCATAATGCACACCTCACAAGGAACACCTCAGCCCCTCCCCTAACCTTGGCCAAGTTTATAAATAGAAGGTCATTTTCACCATTTTACACATATCAAGTTTAGCTCACAGAAAATTTGCAAAAATCACTCTAGTCATCCAACATCCATCACACATCCATCACATCCATATAGCTTTAGAATCTCCATTGGATATACTATGTTCTTTGTGATTTAGATAGATTATCAACAAAGAAGGTGACTTATAAAGGTGATTCTATAAAAATCAATAAAACGACATCATTAGGACACCATTTAATTCATATCTGGCAAGTTTGATAGAAAATAGATAGGTTCGCACCCTAGGGTGCAAACCTTTAGGTCCTAGACAGATTTTTAGGCCCCCATGTGAACCTAATTTTTGACCATCCAAAGGCTCCAAAAATGGGTAAATATGCTTCCTATCCCTATCTATCATCATTATATACATTTAAAAGTATGTTTGAAGATATTTTTATCCATATAAACATAGGGTTTGACCAAGGAGAACCTCCAAATGTTCTAACTAGATTTTGCAGGCCCAATAGGTGCAAAGGACAAATCAAACCAGTGGTGGCCCATGAGAAAGAAGCCCACCTACACTGAGGAACATCAAAAAGATAAATTTTGCTGCCTTTGGAATACATAGATAAGGGCTTCCTTAGGGAAGATCCATTTGTAGCCTTTAGGGCAAAGTTATAAAAAGGATTCAATTTGTAACCCCCTTTTTATCTCAATACAAAAGCAATGATATTCTACAGTTTCATTTATTTGTAATTGTAGTCTTTTTGAATGGTTTCATTCTGGCATGCCCAGTGGGATCCCCACCAAGCATTAGCTTAATCACTAACTAAAAAATCTTTGTCTTTTTTTCTGTGTTTTAGGTGTTAAAAACCCACAATGGATGCCACCAAAGCCCTAAGAAACACTTCAGGCCCATCCTTACATGATTTTAGGCCTCAAATCTAGGTTCACACCCCCCGTGCGAACTTCTCGACATAGACAAGTTCGTACCCATCTATGAAATCTTACAAAAAATATAAAATTTGGGTGTAGAGAGATAGCCAGGGGCCTCTACAACTACTAGGACACAAGTATTTTGCTTTGGCATGAATTATTTGTACCTTTTCAAGGTTGGTTTATTGCTAGGGTAAAATTTGGTTTCAAAAAGACATGTCTTAGCTTAGATTTATTTTCAAAATACCCTAGCCTAGATTCATTTTCAATAGCACTTAGGCTAAGTAGAATTTTTTTTGAAAACAACATCTTAGCTTAAATTTCTTTTGAAAAGGAACTTAGTGTAGTTTACTTCTAAAACAATTTTGCACAACAAACACCACACACTCACGTTCCACTTTAAATGGTGTAAGGATTGAATTTCATCTCCAATATAAATTGGATTTCATCACCAATTCAACATCAGAGTTTGGTGAGGTTTGGGTTCTACTCTCGACTGGTTCACCTCCCATTTAGTCACCATAGTATGACTCCAGGTGTGATTGTTCTAATATTAATACTTGTACGACCCTTCCACTTTTGAGTATTGGTTATACAAATTTAATCATTGGAATGTACCTTCAAAGTGGGTTAATTTTAGAAAGCCTATTTACCATAAGGCTTTTAAAAATAATTAGTGGGCACAACTAATCGTTATTGTGGATGCCTTAAATATGAGGATTAAGCAAAAGTATGGGTATTCTAGTAGCACCACATTGATAGTGCAACCTCTCTTCGTGAGAGTATATTGACTCATTAGAGCATTTTGAGTCTCCCCATTTTGGATACCATTTTACTATACTAGATTCCATCTAGGTTGGCATTCGTCCACTAGAAATATAGTTCTATTTTGTGCACATTTGGGTGTTGTAGGAGGTTTTATGCTACGACATACCTGTTTCAAGTAGAATTCACCCATACCTATGGTTTGTTATTAGGATGGATATAGTACTCCCATCAAAGTATAAAAAAATCCAAAAACATTTGCTTATTGTTCGATTCACGAAAGCAGTTACAACAACATACAAAAATTGCTCACAACTCACTTGCTAGTTTTCCATAGTTGGTAACATCACATGCACTTCACTCTATCATTTTTCTTGAAATTTGCACCCTCTTCTTCAATTCTTTCTTTTCTTCTACTCCATCATCATCATTCATTGATCTTCTAATCATTTTTGCCAATTTATCCTTTTTGAAGGCTTGAAATTGTGCATTCATCACTTCTAAAAGAAGGGTCATTTTTACCTAAATTTTCATCCATCAAATCAATTCCAAATTTTGTAAAACTATCACCATTGGATCAGGCTCGAAAAGAGTTTTTAGCTCCTCTTGAACCAATCTATAATTTGAATGTAGGAGTCCTACTCATTGCTTCAACATCCACCAAGCTACCCTATGAGTTTTTGGGACTCTTATCTTCAACATTAGCTTTGGGATTCAATAATGGCTCCTCCCTTAACATTGCTCTGATACTAAATTGTAAAACCATATGCTATGATACCAATTTTTGGGATCATATACTATTTGATACTCAAATTGCTCTCATATTGGATATTGTAGAAGCATACAAATTATTTCTGAAGTGTTGAAGCATGTAAATTTGTTCATACACACACTATATTACACTTACACCACTTAACTAATCAATGATAAAGACTTTGTTGTCATCTATCTTCACTCCATACAATCTAATCCAACTATGAAAAATGCGTAAGTTAAATAATCTACCCAAATATAAATAAATTAACTCATAAAAAATACATCATTATATAAAATAATGATAATATTAATAATAACTTCTTCAAATTATTATTATTTATTTATAAACTCCTTTTTTTTATACTTTTGTACATACTTTTCTATTTTCACTTACCTCTTCCTCTTACTCTTCCTCTTCCTCTTTTACTTACTTTTTATCTTTACAATTATATATATATATATATATATATATATATATATATATATATAGATATAATTTATTTTATTATTTTTAATAATACTTCTTCTAAATACCAGCTGTAAAGATTGAACCGAAAATCCTCCGTATACAAAACGATTTTGAAAAAATAATAATTCCACGAAAGCATAACTTTTCACTCATTTATACTAGTTTGCGGTTGAAGCACAGACAGACATACACCCGTGTGTTTCAGTCATAAAATTAAGCAAAAAATAATCACTTCACAAAACTTCATATGCGTGAGATGTTTTGAACCTTATTTACGTAGAATAATTAGAATAATACTAATATATATTTATTTTATTTTATTATTTAATTAATAGATGTAAATAGGTAAAATTTAAATATGACCATGAATAGTTTGACTTATTTCTTTAAATTAAGGCTGATGTACATTAATAAGATATTAAATTTTTATGAATTTTCTTCTCATGCAACATGTAAATGACTCGTTCTCATCTTTACTAAAATTTTGATAAAACTATGACCAGAGTTAATGATGTTTAAAATATTTATATTTCATATAGAAATTAAAAATACACGATTTTAAAATAAAATAATTTAAACTAATAGAGGAATAATCCTCTTTAGACAATGATATTAAATATAATAGTATTAACATATACAACTATATGATTGTTATTAATATAATATAATAAATTAGATATTAGGATGCACATTATTAAAACGATTTATTGTGTTTAAATCAATGCTTTTAATTTTATTTTTGTTGTGATTTATAGATAGGTGTTAAATTGGAGCGAAATTCCAATGGAATATGTGACTAGAATATATTTACAATTTTAGTAGAAGGAATTCAAAAATTTTAACATAAAATATATTGAATGTTTTTAAAAAAATCTTTACTTTTAGAGCATTAGTGAGTGTTTTGTAAAATTATTACATTTTATTATGTAATATAATTTTTTTGCTTGATAATGAGGAGTTGAACTTGGGTTCCCCATCCTTGGCAAATTACATCTCGTTTATTTAGAGCTTGAGAGTTTAAAAATAGATACACTTCTCATCTCAATTGAGATGCTATAGCTAGAAATCTACATTATTTTTCATAAAATGTTTGAATTCTTACTTTTAGAATCTTTTCAAATTTTTGTATGAATACAATTACTCCAAAATTTAGCATTTTTCTTGATATTTTTCTATAGTAGCCTTCACAATATCAAAACTTCACCTCTACTATCTATGCCTTGCATATTAGTAGAGTAATATTTCTAAAACATCACACTATCATAGTCTATTTTCCATCTAAAACATAGTGCAACCATAAAAATATAAATAGTCTAAATGAAAACACATTATGCATTGATCAACCATATTAAATAGAATGATAGCAGGAGGAATATTATTTCAGCTTCTCCATCAACAGGTTTAGCCCAAGTTTGTTTTTATTACTAATATAGGGCTATCTTTCATTTGAATGATCTTATCTTATTTTTTCTTGTATATCTTTTGAGCTCTTTGTAAAGGGTCAAGGTCTTCAACCCCCTTTTTTTATCAATATCAAATAAAAATAAAAAACATTATTATTACAAAGAAAAATAGATATTACCAATGGAAAACATTAAAGTAAATCTTAATCATTAATTTATTTAGGCAATCAACATTTTTTGTCAACTTTGAAGAACATGAACTTATACTGAGAGGGGGGGGTGAACAGTATAATACTTAACCATTTAATAATTTTAAATTCAGATAGCAGTGGCATCAACATGATATTAAACAAGACAAAAAACATCACACATAGAAGACTCATTTTAACGTGGTTCACCCAGAAAGGTCAAGCTATGTCCACAAAACTTTTCTCTAAAAGTTTATTTCAAATTCTTTGGGAAACCTTCCCAATTACAATGTTTATGAGCCTCTCGCTCAAAGGAGATACCTTCCCGTAACTCGCTCTCGTGCCGGTGATCCTCTAGAAGACCTCTCGCCTCTTCTCGCCCTTAGCAAGTGGAACTCTATCCATAGAAGACACTCGTCTTCCCTGCTCTGGCTGGAGACCTTTGTCCTCAACTCGTCACCTCAAAGTTGGTCCTCGAATTTGCACCAAAACACAGTCCTTCGATCTGGTACAAATTGTCCTCTTCCTCTGTTCTACAAGACACAATCCTTCGCTCTCATTGCGCAATTACAGCTACACTCGATCGAACATCGACCTTTGCACCTCTGCGTAAACACAATAGCATACAACACTCTGCGATCAAACTACTCACAGTGCGCATCAACTCATCACTTCTGTGCTAATTACGCTATTATGGTTGCATCTCGCAAACTTCGCACAAATCGACTCGACTTGACTCACTCTCTTGCGCACAACAAAATTCACTTGCACAAATTTGATACTCACTTCGATGCTCTGAAACTCGAAAATAGTTCCCATTTTATAGAATTAATTCATGATTAAAAACTTAATCTTTAGTCGACTGTAACCCTAAAGATCGTTGGCTGTAAAACCCTAATCTTCGTCGACCCAAATTTAAATTTGTCGGCTTCAACCGCCTCTGATGCCTCTGTCACTTCCCTGTAGCTTCCGTCGTGAAACTACAACATGTCGCGATATTGTGACATTTTTGCTTTTGTCTGCCTTGACAATGACCTTGTCGCAAAATCGTGACACTTCTATCTTTTGCTGACGTCACCTTCACTCCTATCAAAAAATCGTGACACTTTAGTCTTCAAGGCCTTCCTCTCAGCTTTTGTTGCGAAATCGTGACACTTCTGCTGCCTTGCGCTTCTTTCTGCCTTACACCCATGAAACTGGAACATGTCGTGAAATCGTGATGCTTTTGTCTTCATAGCCTTCCTCTCTGCTTCTATCGTAAAATCATGACACTTCTCCTATAGAAGACCTACTTCCAATTTTTGTCACAAAATCGTGACTCTTTCACCATCCGTACGCTTTTCTTTCAGCCTATCATGAAATCGCTACAGCTTCATTCGCTGGCTTCTTCATCTCTGCCTATCGCAAAATTGTGATTCTTTCAGCTTCCAAAAGCTTTCCTTGCAACCTGTCATGAAATCATGACGCTTCTCCTTTCAGACTCTTCCCTTTGCTGCATGTTGCAAAATCATGACGCTTCTCTTTTCGAGCTTTTTAGCATGTCACAAAATCGTGATAGTCCTCAACTTGACCTCTGTAGCATGTCACGAAAACACGACAGTCCTCACTTGGAATTTTACATCATGTCACGAAATCGTGACAGTTCCTGAATAACTTTCTCTCTCTTCGATCTTGTCACGAAAACGTGACAGTTCATACTGCGGACTCTCTTTTCTGCATTATGTCATGAAATCGTGACACATTTTTGTTCGTACAACTTTCCTGGCAATGTGTCACGAAATCGTGACACTTTTCCCTCTCTGCCTTCCTACACTTTTCGAGTCGCGAAAATGCGACATGTCACGAAATCGCAACAGTTTTGCCTGAAATTTCTCTCTCCTCAAACATGTCGTGAAATCATGACAGTTTTTCCAGTTGCCTGCATACTTTTTCTTACTTGTCTTTTTCTTGAACTTTTTGCAACTGGGCTACTCTGATCTTCTTGGAAACTCACTATCCAAACTGAAACCTTCATCAAAATAATTTCTTTGACATCAAACAAGATTACTTCAAGACCTTCTTGACATCAATGACAACATCTACACTTAGAGCAAAGGCAATGTACCCAAGGTACCCAAAATTTCCAACAATCTCCCCCTTTGTCATTGATGGCAAACCTTAACTGAAAACACTAGTTAAGAGCCAAAACTGAAACCAACTGATCCATCAACTGAGAATCTTCCTTTGAAGTTTTTGCTCCCCCTGACTTGAAGCTTTCTTATTCACTATGAAGCTCTCCCCCTTACTCATATCTCTCCCCCTTTGTCATCAATGGCAAAGGGCCACCTTTGGGACTCAGGACTAAGAAAGAGCCTCTTGGGTTGGTCCCTCCCGCACCTCCTAATGAGGTGATTAATTTTGAGGTGAGAGTACAACTCCAAATTTCTCCCTTAGATACTCAAACGTATATCTTGGAAGATGTTTGGTGAAGATATTTTGCAATATGCTCTTTAGTAGGCACATACTCTAGCTTGACCTACTTCTCTTGCACTTTCTCCCTTAGAAAATGATATTTGTGTTCATAAGAGGTGCAAATGAGTTAACATTTTCCTTACTATGGCTATTCAGAGATTTATTGCAATGCATAGCTATGTGACCAAATTTCTTATAGGAAAAACAATAGCCATGGAAGGTATTATGTAACCTATTTTGATGCCTTGGATGACTGTTCTTCTTGCGATCAACTGGAATCCACTGTTCTTCAGGATGAAGATTGATCTTGCTCGAAGACCCTGTTTCATGAATGGTGATACCATCCTTCTTTTCACATGGAGTATTCTAGTCTCGAGAGTCAAATGTTCCAACTTTACTCTAAGAGACATAATTTCTTCTTCTAGTTTCTCACAATCAGCTTCCTTTCCTTTTAGAGCCTCTGTTAGAACTTGTTCAACCTTCTTCCCTTATTCAGCTAGAATTTTGAAATCTATATCACTTTGAGACAATTATGATCTTGTTATCTCTTCTTCTTGACATTTATGCTTGAGAACAAAATTCTCTTCCCTGAGTTTCTCAAGCTTTCTCAAGGACAAGAAGAATTCACTTTTGAGATCGAACTCAACCTCTTCATTTTTTTCTGAATTTATATGTTCCTATGATAGATCCTTCTCCAAGATGTTAGGCTCTTTCTGGAGTGACCTGCTCTGATACCAATTGAAGAACATGAACTTATACTGAGAGGGGGGGTGAACAATATAAGACTTAACCATTTAATAATTTTAAATTCAGATAACAATGGCATCAACATGATATTAAATAAGATAGAAAGCATCACACATAGAAGACTCATTTTAATGTGGTTCACCCAGAAATGTTGGGCTACATCCACAAAAATTTTCTCTAAAATTTTATTTCAAATTCTTTGGGAAACCTTCCCAATTACATTTTTTATGAGCCTCTGCTCAAAGGAGATACCTTCCCCTAACTCTACTCTGGTTGGTGATCCTCTACAAGACCTCTCGCCTTTCTCGCCCTTAGCAAGTGGAACTCTATCCATAGAAGACACCTGTCTTCCCTACTCTGGCTGGAGACCTCTGTCCTCAACTCTGTCACCTCAAAGATGGTCCTCGAATTTGCACCAAAACATAGTCCTTCGATCTGGTACAAATTGTCCTCTTCCTCTGTTCTGCAAGACATAGTCCTTCGCTCTTATTACGCAATTACAACTGCACTCGATCGAACATCAACCTTTGCACCTCTGCACAAACACAACAACATACAACACTCTATGATCGAACTTCTCACAATGCACATCAACTCGCCACTTTTGTGCTAATTGCGCTATTATGGCTGCATCTCGCACACTTCACACAAATCGACTTGACTCGACTCACTCTCTTACGCATAGCAGAATTCACTTACGCAAATTCGATACTCACTTCGATGCTCTGAAACTCAAAAATAGTCCCCATTTTATAGCATTAATTCATGATCAAAAACTTAATCTTTAGTCGGCTGTTACCCTAAAGATCTTGACTGTAAAACCCTAATCTTTGTTGGCCCAGATTTAACTTTGTCGACTTCAACCGCCTCTGCTGCCTCTGTCTCTTCCTTGTAGCTTTTGTCGTGAAACTACAACATGTCACAATATCACAACATTTTTGCTTTTTCCTGCCTTGACAACAACCTTGTCACGAAATCGTGACACTTCTGTATTTTACTGACGTCACCTTCACTCCTATCATGAAATCATGACACTTTAGTCTTCAAGGCCTTCCTCTTAGATTTTGTCACGAAATCATGACACTTTTGCTGCCTTGCGCTTCTTTCTGCCTTACACCCGTGAAACTGGAACATGTCATGAAATCGTGATGCTTTTGTCTTCATAGCCTTCCTCTCGGCTTCTATCGTGAAATCATGACACTTCTCCTATAGAAGACCTGCTTCCAATTTTTGTCATGAAATCGTGACTCTTTCACCATTCGTATGCTTTTCTTTTAGCCTATCGCAAAATCGCTACAACTTCATCCACTGGCTTCTTCACCTCTGCCTGTCACGAAATCATGACGCTTTTAGCTTTCGAAAGCTTTCCTTGCAACCTGTCATGAAATTGTGACGCTTCTCCTTTCAGACTCTTCCCTTTGTTGCATGTCGTGAAATCACGATAGTTCTCTCTTCGAGATTTTTAGCATGTCGCAAAATCGTGACAGTCCTCAACTTGACCTCTATAGCATGTCATGAAAACGTGATAGTCCTCACTTGGAATTTTGCATCATGTCGTGAAATCATGACAGTTCCTGAATAACTTTCTCTCTCTTTGATCTTGTCATGAAAACACGACAGTTCATACTACAGATTCTATTTTCTACATTATGTCACGAAATCGCGAAACCTTTTTGTCCGTACAACTTTCCTGGAAATGTGTTGCAAAATCGTGACACTTTTCAACTTGCTCTCCTTCTCTGCCAACATGTCATGAAATCATGACAGTTTTGCCCAAACTTTCTCTCTCCTCAAACATGTCGCGAAATCACGACAGTTTTTGCAGCCGCCTGCATACTTTTTCTTACTTGTCTTTTTCTTGAACTTTTTGCAACTGGGCTACTCTGATATTCTTGCAAAATCACAATCCAAACTGAAACCTTCATCAAAACAATTTCTTTGACATCAAACAAGATTGCTTCAATACATTCTTGACATCAATGACAACATCTACACTTAGAGCAAAGGCAATGTACCCAAGGTACCCAAAAATTTCCAACAAGCTTCAACTAAACTTTCTACTTTCTCTAACCATAGAAAAGAGAATTTGACTTCACGATCCTTAGTCAAAAATCCTGTATTAGCTAGCTTATATGCACATTTTTTTTTCTCTTAATATATGTGTAAAGTTGATTTCTTAAAAAGCTTTAGCAAGATCTTGAATTTCCACAATTATCTCTTGTATGTTCTATGGAGCATTTGCTTTTCTCAAAATTGCATTTATTAATATGAGAGAATCACCTTCCATCCATGCTCTACCCCATTTCATTTGTTTACATATTTTTAAACCTTTTAAAGTTGTCCAAGATTTAGCTTTATTATTTGACTTAAATCCACTATTGAAAGCATAATGAGACAAAATATCTCCTCTATTATTTCTAATTATTCCTCCTCCTCATGTTGGTCCCGGATTTCCTTTAGATGCTCCATAAAAATTCTATTTAACCCACTCCACATCTAGTGGTTTCCACTTTATATTCTTTATCTTCTTTTTTCTTCTCGTGCACACAATATCATAATTCTATTTAATGACTTGGCTCCATATATCAAAGCTCTCTACATCCAAATTAAAAATTAGGTAAGTTGATAGGGTTGGTTTAGACTCCTCTATTGCTATATATATATATATATATATATATATATATATATATATATATATATATATATATATATATATATATATATATATATATATATATATATATTTATTTATTTATTACCTCTAAACTGTTTTCCATTTTTTTAAATATTTTTCTATTCCTTTCTAGCCATACAGTCCAAAGTAGTGTATATTTTGATATATCTCATATTATATGTGAAACCTCATTTTTAAAAGTGCTTTTTTATTAATTTAACCAATCTTCAATTCTAGTATTCATCACCATGCTTTTACCAAACATATTAAGAATCCATTGCCATAGATTCCAGACTAATGAGCAATGTCCCAAGAGATGATCAATACTCTCCTCCTTCTAATTATAGAAAACACATTTAGAGGGGCCATAAAAACCCATTTTTATAAGGTTATCCCAAAATTCTTCTATGACCTTCTAATTAGATATTTTGACTTTAGGAATGCTTGGGCTATCCCAAAAAATTATCCATATTCTAGTGGCATTATTATAAATTTGTTTTTGAATATTATATCCACTTCTTGTTGTGTATTCTCCTGAGCTATTCAAATTCCAAATAAATTTGTCCTTGGTACCCCTCAAAATAATCACATTTTTTATCTTTCTACTTAATTGCCTCCTAGCAAAAATGTCTTCTATACTTATAAAAAAACTTCTTTCCATTTGTATCTTCTTTCTCGATCCTTGTAAAAAATATTTGAAACCCTATCACTATAAAGAATAAAAATTAAACATTTTTTAATAAATTTTGGCATATAATAGAATGAAATATAATATGTTAATGGCTTGTAATACTGACTTAATTAACTACACTCTTCCTCCTAATGATAACCATCTACCTTTCCAAGCTAGAAGTATATTTTTAACTTTACTAATAACTAGATTCCTCTTGGAAATATGAACAAGTTTTGTTGTCATTGATGTCAAGAAGATGATGACCAAGTTTTATTGTCAAGGTTGATGTATGAGTTTCGTTAATGTCCTTCGGTGGTTTTTCAAAAAGGCAAAGAAGCAAGTTTAAATGAAAAATAATATTATAATATTTAATATTATAATATTTAAGGATACAGGTTGGGTTTAAGAAAAATGAGGGCCAAGGAGTTGTCACATTTTAAATCTCCTAAAAAACCCATATGACATATTTTGAGGACTAAGGTTTAATTATTTAATTTTAAATATTTTAACCCTAATTCAAGGCGCTAAAGTTAAAATATAAAATTCAAATTTAAATTTGAATTCCAAATACCCGTCGATGTGGTGAAGCACATTGCATACATTATAAATAAGGCAAAGTGTTTGGTTAAAAATTCATCCATGTGAATTAATGCTAATGTGACCAAAGTATTCAAGTGCCAAGGAAGAAGTAATTTTGCATGTGTTTTAAAAGCTAATTGGGTAGAGAGAAAGGACAAGGTGAAGTGCAACACATAAATAAACCCAACATGTCAGGTAGTACAAGTGGAAGCCAAGAGTTGTGGTAAGACGTTTGTGGAACACAAAATCATGAGTTCAATCCTTGCGGTTACCTTTTGTTGAAGGGAAAGTGCTTCGGTTTTGTGGTAAGCGGAAGGGAAAGATTGATAAGCGATAGGCCATACTTTCATTTCACGTGAGGTTACACTTTCATTTTACATGAGGGCACGTAGCCCAGGTTATGGACATAATAGGTTCTAAGGTACTTGGAGAGGCAAGTTGGGGTGTTCAAATCTCATCGAATATATTTTTTTGAGGAGGAATTAAAAGGTATGTGCTTCATGGTTTAATTTTTAAAGGTTTTTAATTTGCACAAATTACATGAGGATATTATGTGAAGCATTAAATTAGGTTTGTAAGTTTGTTAAGAGGGAGATATAAGGTTTATAAAAAAATTAAATATTATATTTTGATTTCGATGGTTATAATTTGGTAGGAGTGATAAGGTATTCAAAAGACATTATATTTTATTTTAAATAAAGTTTTATTGTGTTAATTATTTGAGAGGAGTAATAAGGTGGATAAAAGAAATTAATTTTTGAAGTGAGTTGTTTAATTTTTGCTAATAATTTTTTAAGTGTGAATATTATAAGGTGTAATTGAGATTTAATGTTTTGTATGGTGAAATATTTTGAGGCAATATTTAAATAAATTTTTGAGAAGGTTTTTACTATCTAACCTTTGATATTGGTAAAGAGGTTGATTGTCATTGAGACAGATTTTGAGGTCAAATATTCTTCATAAAAAAGGTATGGGTATATCATCCTTGTGAGTGAAATAATGTTGAATGTTATGAAATGCAAGTTGGAGTGAAAAGGTTTTATTTGATAAGAATTGTTGGAAATAATTGAGTGAGTTTTCACATGCATAATTGGTGAATATTTGTGAAGACAATTGAGTGTGATATTGAGAACTATATTGAACTAGGGTTTGTGTAATATCATGAGTATCATTGTTATGTGAATTTAGAATTATTTTGAGTCAAGTTTGAGTTCCATAGTGTAAGTTGTTGAAAGCATTATGAAACACTTATTTAGGGTTTACAAGCAAGTTGTGTTTCATTGAGTGGCTGCTTGACCATATTTTATTACGAGTGTTGGAGTGATAGTTTAAGTTCTGTGACACATATTCTTATTTATTCTAAAGTGATTTTAAAAAGGGTTTGGAAGTGATTGAGTGTTTATGAGTATGAAATATATCGAGTCTCTAAAAATTCTCTATATGCTTCTTTGATTCAAACAAGATTTTGTGTAAAACTTGTTTGTGTGATTGAAGAGGTTTTCTATGAGAGATTGAGTTGAGTTTTATATGTAGTTTTGTAATTTATTTGAGCAAGATTTGGTAAAAGCTTGTAAAAATATTTGATTAAGTCCTAGAGGGAACTTAAGTAAAGAGTTGAGGAAGTTTTTGTGAAATCTTATGGATAGATTTGCGTGAGCTTTTGTAGAATATTAAAAGCTTATTTGAGGTAAGTATTTGTAAAGACTTGGTGAGCAGACTGTACATGTTCTAGTGAGGACTTGTAGAGCAGATTTGAGGTAAGTATTTGTGCAAACTTGGTGGGTATATTGGACAAGTTATAGTGAGGACTTATAAAGAATATTTAAGGTAAATCTTGATGAATACTTGGCGATTATATTGGAAAAGTTCTAGTGAGGACTTGTATAATATATTTAAGGCATGTCTTGGTGAACAGTTGATGAAAAAATTAGACAAATTCTAGAGAGAATTTTTTGAAGCAAGTCTTGGTGAAAACTTGTTGGATAAATTTGAGGTAAGTCTTAGTGAAGATTTGAGATTAGATTGAGTAATTTATTAAGAGGACTTGTAGATAGATTTGAGACAAGTATTTTAGAATACTTAAGAGCAAGGATTTTATTTTTAGGTTCTTCATAGAGCTTCTTCTATGTCAAATTTATAAATCCCTAGATCAGTTTTAGCAAATTGGATTTCGTTGGTCCTACTATACTCTATAATCATATCTTTGATTCTTGGCTCACTATCCACCCATATTTGGTTTGCTACTCCCATCCAAAGTAACCACATGTGGGAAACATCTGTAACAATATATCTATTTAGGTTCTTACTCCAATCTCTTCCCAAAACCATGTCGTATTTGGCAATAATATTAACCACAAGTATATCCACATGATGTTGAATTCTAGGCTCAAAATTAATTTGAACTAGGACATCATTCAAAATTATGACCACATTTACAATAGATCTATCCAATTGTATCAATTTACTGCTTGAAGAGATTGGCTTGAATCCTAACTTTTGAAAAATCTCTAGGAGCATTATGTTATCCGAGGTACCTAAGCCTATTAGACAATTATGCAAGTTTTTACCTGCAATTTTGATGGTTATGAGAAAATGAGACACTTCTCCTTTTTATTTTTGTAACACTAATTGAGACTCAACAACTTTGATCTCATGGATTTGGCTTGGTGGATATCAATATTTTACCAAAGATTCCCCCTGACTTGGAAATTTAGCAACCACAAAAATCAATATACTAGACTTAGTCCTTTTTAATTCCTCTACTATATCATAAGTACATTTTTCAATATTTTGCATCTACTACGTAGGTTTGGATGATTCAATTACCGACAAAAGAGGTGGATTATTATCAAATTTGGTATCAGGAGGAAGAAGGGTATTGTTTGGCGAAGTGGATGAAGTTTTTGGATTCTTGGAACTCTTTGTGTAATAACCATGATTCCTTTTCCAAACTGTCTAACAACTTGAAATTCCTCTTCTATAGTTTCAATTATCATCTTCTCCTAAGGTTTTGGTGTTCTGTCCTCCTTCCTCACTTTCATAATAATGGACAATTTATGTTACTAAAGCATCTTATTTCCATTGGAAATAATGATATGCTCCCTCATTATAGGGATCTAACTCACAAAATTCTTCAAATGTATCCACCTGATTTGCTACAGGATTAGGTACACAACCATTATTGAGCTGAGTGTTCCACGACCCTCCCTATGGTTAAGATTTTAGTTAGTTCTATAGGTTTGGGAAAGTAGATTCTGTATATGGACTATGTTATTGCCCATTTTTATAGTCTTTTTTC
Source organism: Wollemia nobilis (assembly GCA_028583015.1). NCBI lineage: Eukaryota > Viridiplantae > Streptophyta > Pinopsida > Araucariales > Araucariaceae > Wollemia > Wollemia nobilis. Next base: position 61,785 of record JAQPPZ010000162.1, read on the forward strand.
AATTCCTCAACCTAAGGATTAGATCCTTTTGGTTGAGGCATTATGGTGTTATGTCCCAATGAATTTCTAGTATTGGTAACCTCTTGACTTGACATGATGGTTTGATTATAAATTTTTTGATTCAACCAAGGATTCACGCTTTGGAGAGGTGTGATCATGGGATAAGCTATCAAGGTTTGAGCATTGGTCACATTGAATCCTGGAATAAACATCTGATTATTATCCACCATATAAGTGGTGGATGGAATGGTTACATTATGATAGGTGGGAATGGATGCATACATGGGTATGAATGGGTATTATTGATGGTATGGTAGGGCATTCATTGTTGGTATTTGTGGTGCCATAATTTGGTTCATCATAGAAAACTGACTATACGAACTAAACTATCCTACCATGGGCACTTAAGGAATTCCCATACCTTACGATGTCATTTGTTGCTCAATAGTCATGGCCTCTACATATCTTAGAGTAAGGCTTGTAACCTGGGTATTTCTCATAGCAAACATGGTTTTCATAGAATATAGAGATCCAAATTATAATTGAAGAGCCACAACAACATCAACCATGAAATAGTGAGTTACCCTTATGTACAACTTCTATAACCTAGCACTGAATATCCTAATTGACTCATTGGGCAACCTTTTATAGGTCATAAATTTATTATACATAATGGTAGGATCTAAAAGTAACCTACAATGGTTAATGAAGGATCCCTCTATTTGTATTCAAGAAGTAATGGACTATATGGGGAAATTCATGTACCAATCACAAGCTATCTTATCCAAACTCATGGAAAAAACCCTACAAGCCACATATTCATGGTTAACTACTACTCTAATCAGATGGTATTTGTAATTACGAATATGATCTTTGGATGTGATATGACCATCATGCTTAAACTTGGGTATCAAATTATCGATATTCCTAGGTATTTCATGGATATCATTAGCTATGTTCAAGCGAATACTTTACGTCCTATACCAAGAAAATGGTGGGGAATCCATTCTATTTAATAGCAATGGACCTATGGGAGAAAATGAAACCATTGAAGTGATGGGGACAAATACACTTGATGTAGCTACCATAATAGAAATAGTGGGTATAGACTCACTATATGGAATTGACTTCAAAGATAACCCTAGATCAAGTATACTAGGTGGGATTTTGATCTCTTTATTTTTATTTCTTGGATTCTTAGGATTAGGAGAGAGACTTTAAAATATGGTTTCCCTAGTGGTTCTAGAACTAGTAGAAATATACTCAGGTTGGTCCAACTTGGGAAAATTATTTCTTCTATAAGACATATCATAAATCACTCACAACAACACCTAAAATTTTTTTTACCTACAAGTAAAACAAGGTGGAAGCAAAACTGACCACATTAACCATCAAAAAATCAAATATCTAAATCACAAATTTGTTAAATAAGGCCCTCCTTCTAGCACTAAAATATTGAGTGAATATTTTGCCCTATTGCAAAATAATCACCACAATTAGAGTATTAAATTGAAAACTCTCTCTTGCAAAGAAATTAAGTATAAACATGAATTTCTCCAAAGTTCTGTTACACAAGCATTCTACATATATGTATGAAAGCAATGACCACTTAATATAATATATGCTAGAACTAACTCAATAACATGCAAGTGACTGTTAACAAGGGGCCTTTATGGTTTAATCCATACATGCTTAGTGATTATCTTCCTTAATCCTTAAAATGAATGTGATTTTTTCTCATGTGAAAAGTGATTCCTTAATATTCTTAGCATTAATTTGTCTTACCATGAATCACAGTTAGTAAGTCCATTTTATCTTTCGATTAAAGGTGTAAAAATAAAAAGATGCATGGAATAGTCCACTTAATTTTAAACTCCATGCCTTTAATGTGGGATTCATTTTGTATTTATTTGATTTATTTTATCTTCATTATGAGTGTTCTACTAAATACTAATTTAGACTTTGAACATGTTAGATAGTTAGCAAGTTAGAATTTAGTTGCATTATCTACCATTAACTGTAAAGCAGGCATTAGTACCCTCCCTCCTAGATTGATTTTATATTGAATTTAGATTTGAAAAACTAAAATACTTTGTACAATTTGGAGGTGCAAAATTTTGGATAAGGACCAGAATGCAAATAAATGAAATAACTATGCAAGAAATTCTAGAAAGTGGACCAGAATGTAAATAAACTGAACATAAAATTACAAAAATTCTAGACAATGACCAGAATGGAAAGAACTAAAAATAAAATGTAAAAATTTTGGACAATGACCAGAATGGAAAGAACTAAAATTCTAGAAACAGACCATAATGGAGTTAGATAGAAATTCTGGAGAAGGACCAGAATGAAAGCAATTAATGAAAATATTTTTTTCAAAACATAATCAAATATTATAGAAAAACAATTTAGTCTCTTTAAACCAAAGCTAGAAAATTATGCATACATAGCCTGGTGTCATACTCCCCTACCCACTATCATCAAAATCCACATCGTGTTGACCCTTGCCACATCATCATATTACTATGGTCAGGTCCATGTCCATCCCCACTCGCCTGATTGCCATTGGGTCCTAAGCTTCCACATTGGTATCATCCATGACAATATTTGACTCTTCCCATGTGCAATACCATGTGACCGTAAACCTACAATAGAACCCAAAGCATTAGAACATTATAGAATAGCATTTATTCTATTTACATATACCATGTAATTAAATATATATTTTTTAATTATATATATATATATATATATATATATATATATATATATATATATATATATATATATATATATATATATATATATATATATAATATGTAGATACATATGATATAAATATAATATGTATAGATACATATTATATAAATATATTTCTTTTTTTTAAATTTATTTTAGATTTGAAATTTATTTTAAACTTTTATATATAAATATAAAAGTTTAATTTTATTTTATTTTTATTATTTTTTCTCAAAATTTTTTATTCATATAAAATATATATACCAAATTTTTTTATTTTTTATTTTGCTTTTGTTTCACTTTAGTTATTGATCTAAATTGAGTTTAAGTAAAACAAATTTTTAATTTTTTAAATTTAACTCAATCACTTTTACAATTTTAAAAATATCAAAACAACTAGAACATGCATAAGACTAATACTAACAATGAAATAAGAGCAAAGACCCTTTGGTCACCCTAAAATGCTCCAAAGGTGTCTACAAACCCTTTGGTCACCATAAAATGTCCCAAAGGTGTCTACGAATGCTTTTATCACCCTAAAATGCTCCAAAGGTGTCTACAAATCCTTTGGTCACCCTAAAATGCTCCAAAGGTGTCTACGAACCTTTTAGTCACCCTAAAACACCCCAAAGGTGTCTACAAACCCTTTGGTCACCCTAAATAATCGAAAGGCACCTATAAGCCCTTTGGTCATCCCCAAAAGTCCTAAAGATATTTATAAACCCTTTAGTTACCCAAAAAGCCCCAATAGTTTTCATTAAGCACAATGGTCAAATGTATCTATATATGTATCAAAATCCAAAAACGTCATTAAAATCTCAAAAATAAAAAAATACTGCATTACATTACATTTCATATCATTGCATAATCACTTGAATTATGCATACCCATCATTGCATTGTACAGTTTTAGAAGTTGATCATGCATGTCTAGCACCAGGTCTGCACACTCGGCATCCTCAAAAATCAATGTTGTCAAATTTCAATATTAACATGTTTACATTATAATTATCATTTTCATCCACATTCTTTAATGGATGTCTATTTCAATTCACCTAGTCAGTTTCTATAAGGTATATTTAAGGTTTTTGATCACTCAGTTATCTCTAGTTTCTTTCAGATTTTGTAGAAAGCTATCATGATTTTTAGAAGGTAGAGTCTTGCTTTGATTATACATTGTATACAACACCATCCCAACACAGTTTCACACTAGTAGATCCAAGTATTGCACAAGGAAATATGAAACCTACAAAGTGGCATGTGTTTCCTTAAGCAAAAAGTTTACCTTGCTCATCCTCCTATATGAATGGTTCAAAGATGCTAATAATTAGCAAATGGATAAGTTCATCCTTACCCAAAACAATAAAAATCCCTTGCTTCATACCAAACTGGTGCAAGTATCCAAAGAAAAAATAAATAGTGGTTGTTACCACTTAATAATACTCAAAAGAAAAAGTGGTTTTCACCATTAGAAAAAAAAAAATAGTGGTTCTCACCACTACCAAAATCGCTTTCTCACAAAACAAAAATGAGAAAATCCCTAGAGCATTTAAAAATTAAAAGAAAATAAGGGAGTACTGAACTCGAATCCCTAGAATTCTTAGCATTTGATAACCATAAGGTGATACTCATTATAGTTTGGGTAGCATTAAGGCTACCTATAAATGGTGGTATCCTTACACATGATGATAAGTCTATCACATTCGAAACCTGCTTTTGTATTGATCAATATTTGCATGCAGATGAGCTGAGCTAGGTTTTGGTAGCCTATATTGCCTAGTGTTCTAATCCACCTACGTACAAAACTCAGGATAATGATATTCATAGGATTATATTAAGTACAAATGGGCTGCATAAATACTATTTGGCACCGTGGTAACTTTATGCCTTATCATAGCAATGAAATCACATACATACACAAGGATATTGGATATCTTGGTCATCCTAGTAGGTCTTTAACTTGCCAAAGAGTCTTGCATGGTTAATATAAAAATTTTTATTAGGTAACTAGAGTGTTTGAGTCTCATTAAAGTCCCAAATAGGTCATATAACATTATATTATTCATTCCATTTCATATCATTCTATCACATGTTTGTTAAGTTACATTTGCACAATCCATTACATAGTTTCATGATAGCATAAAAATAAAGAGATGAATTTTGTACATTCTACGATGATAACATCTAGTGTGTCAAATGGTAGTCATAATTCATCATACAAATTAATAAACCATCCATTCCATTTTTGCATACACATGTACATATCATCAATAACATCATAGCATTTATCATAGCATCATAAAAGCGAATATAAGCATTGCATACATCTAAAAAAATTGTAAGGAAAGATATGAAGACAATAGAAAAACTCATATATATGTATATATATCCATGTATGTATGTATGTATGTATGTATGTATGTATGTATGTATGTATGTATGGGACCAAAAGATACATCATAATCCAAAAAATGCTCGTAGGCTACAATCGAATGGGTCCTAAGACCTCATGCTCCCAAAATCCAAAAATAACCATAGAGTCTCAAAAGCCATGGTCACGTAGGACCGACACTATGAATATCATCCCCACCCTCAATCTATGCTCGTTGAGAGGTCTGAAATATGCTCTCCTTGGTCCTATCTACTCTCCTCATAAATCTCGATACCCCCATCCTAGCTTATGACTACCACTTTTTCTACTCTTCTGGGACCCACTAGTAGAAGAGCAAGTGGGCAAGTACCCTCTAACACATGCTATATTATCCTCTAAATCCTATGCATAAGCATCATCATCTCGGTGATGTGCCTAGTACTCACTAAGCAAGATATGGAGCTGTGTCACCTCCTCTTGTAACCTGCTTATCTCATCACTACTCGATCCCCCATGGCTAGGACTTCTTGCCCTAACCTATGACCAAAGAGTAGCTAACTCTATTGCCTACCTATCAATATCATCCTATGAACTCGACATCTTGACCTATAGGAGAACTCTCTCTTCTAAGTGCTCCTATATACCTCTAATTAGCTCACCTTGTAGCTCAAAAATAGTAGTATCTCATGTTGCCAACTATGCCTACACTCACTACTCATAAAAGTCATCATGTGGATCCTCCAATCACTCATCCTTTACTCGGTGATGCACATATCGCTTACCTATGTCTATCTCTTCCTTATCTACAACCTCATCATGTCCCTCATCTAGAGTATCCATGTGAGCCTCCCCTACTATCGTAGTTGTATCACCTCCTAGTGGCCCTCTTCCCACCACTGACACATCACCCACCATGATTCATATTGTATTATAGTCTCTACATCATCTAGCTCAGAGACATCCTTTGTAGTATCTACCTCCTCACTAATTGCCTCAACTATAGACCAAGTAAGTATCCTCTCATCCCCATGGCATCGATAGATCATTGACTCACTAGGAAACCCTAGAGGACTCGATCATATGGGAAGTACTCTCGCTTAGTTCCTTTTAAACCAACTAACCATATCCCTTACCTTCATTGGCCTCATCCAATGAAGTTATGCCTCAGCCTTAGGCCATGCTATACAATCCCTATAGGATCTCCATGTCCCATCTACTACCTTGAGCCAAGAAAATGACTACACATAATGATCAATAGTGCCTACATAGGGATAAATCTGACCTATATTCTAGTATTTCTACCATAGAATCCCATAGCCTATCTCTCTATATGTAAGTTATGCTAGTCCCTATTTTTGATCCATAAAAATATGCTACCATCCCCACACCTACAATAGAAATTTACATCCTAAGCTTTTCTTCCCATGGGAGTGGATCTCATACAGCTCATCATAAATTTGTGCCATCAAATTAGTACCCCAAGACATCACTAGAGACTACTCTATGGTGCACTCCACAAGTGAAAATGCCAACTCCAAAATGTTCCAGGGGAACTTGGCTCCTAATAAATCTGGTAGCAACATGTTGGAGATCATCATCATGAGTAAGGCGTATCTCGTGGTCAATACCTCATCCTCATAATATAACTCCCCTAGGACAATTTTTCTAGGTAAGTCTCATACTACCTTGTACCAGTCCTTATAAAAGTATCTCTGCAAAACCATATCTCTTAGATCTTGATGAGTAGATATAATCAGCCACCCTTCTATTAGAATGCACAAAATTTGATAGATGTCCTATAGAGTCACTATCATCTCCCTTGTTGGTAGGTGAAAGGTTTTGGTGTGAGGATCCCACAATTCTATCAAATTCATCTAATAGGCTATGTTACCCACCACTAGCTCTAACTATGCAATTTTCTTAATACCAATGGGATCAAATCCATTTACAATAATACTCTGTTATTAAGTCATTAGTGGTCTAAAAGAGAGTTGGAAATCGTTATCGATACTTAACCACCTGACAGAGGTAAGAAAGTTAACAAAAATACAACAAAAATGCACTTAATTTTTTCAAAAATAGAAAAAAAAAATCAAAAAGGGATCTTTATCCCCCAAATTTATGGTTGTTCGACCAAGGGATGGCCCCCAAAAATGCTAAAAAATGGATATTTTGGCCCCCAAAATTAGCCATAAAGAATAAGAAAACACAAAAAAATGGCATACAAGAAAACACAAATAAAGCTTAGATTCTTACATTTTATCACTACTAAGGTTCATTAACTAAAATATAGTGTGTTTTTTTAGAAAATGTATAATTAATTACAATTACAAGTCCAATAAAGAATAGGAGCAAATTCATCCATTACTCATCTCGTGTCGACTGTGTAACTCATCGAGTCATAAGGCTGACTCATGGTGATTATGGGATAATCTTAGTAGTGCTCCTCTTCAAAAAATCAACCTCCTATTCACCTCTCAGTTTGCCCAGTTAGAAGTGTGAAAATGAGCTCATTTGACCAATTTTGGGCTTAAAAAGCACTAGAATAAGCATGGTCATCCTAGGGTGGGATAGTCAAAAAATTGGTTGACCATCCCACCCCGGGATGGCTATATGTTTTGCAGCCACACCACCTTGGGATGACCACTAAAAAACTTCATAAAAATAGATAATAAAGATTTTAAAAAAGGCCTAAAAAACACCAAAAATAGGTTAAAATTGACAAAATTCACAAAGGATCCAGATTGAACCTAAATTGTTCATGGAGAAATTGAAAAGTATCTACTTCACTCCCCAAGAATGCCATTTTAGTTGGACCTCTCCACATGAATGAGGTATTCAGTCCTTTTCTTCCATACAAAATCAACAACACTATAAAAATCCTCATAAAATTGATAAATCTTATAATGGGTAAAATTGATGGTTATCCCAATCAAGTCATATGGGTCAAGTGAATCATCACTTTCATAATTGGTCATGCCCTCATTGGCTCATCACTTGAGGGGGTAGTTACAATAATGAATTCATAATCAAAATAAACACTTTAACACTCAAAAGTGCAACTTGCATACATTCAAAAGAATCATTGTTAAAGATAAATTTCAAGCCCAAAGTTGGGTAAAATAATTCAGCAAAATCAACAAAACAAAATCTTGGTATACTTTAAGCCTCAAGATACATATCCCAATATAGTTAAAATAAGGAACCAGACCAAGTATACCCTAAGCACCAACCCTGTCGTTATAGGGTGGGTAAAAGGTATACCAAAATCAATCCTTCAATTATGTCAATAGCAAGGATTCCAAGAATGTATGCTCTTTCAACAGCGAAGGCATATAAAGTTGGTTAGGTTACTTAATAGCCTTAATTATTTAACGATTTAGTTAACTAATTTTTCTCCGCACTCTGTTTCACACAATACATATAATAAAGAGGTATTTTTAGACACTAAAATCTTGTAAATCATACTAGAATGTAAATAAACTGAACAAAAAATTACAAAAATTCTAGACAATGACCAGAATGGAAAGAACTAAAAATAAAATGTAGAAATTCTAGACAATGACTAGAATGGAAAGAACTAAAATTCTGGATACAGACCAGAATGGAGTTAGATATAAACTATGGAGGACCAAAATGAAAGAAATTAATGAAAATAACTTTTACAAAACACAATCAAATATTATGGAAAATAAATTTAATCTATCTAAACCAAAGCTAGAAGATCATGCATAAAAATCCTAGTATCATACTCCCCTACCCACTATCATCAACATCTACATTGTGTTGACCCTTGTCGTGTCATCAAATTACTATGGTTGGGTCCATCGATGTCCCCGTGCACCTGATTTCCATTGGGTCTTCGAATTCCACATTGGTATCGTCCACAACAATCTTTGTCTCTTCCCGCATGCAATACCACGTGACTGTCAACCTAAAATAGAACCCAAAGCATTAGAACATCAAAAAATAGCCTTTATTTTATTTTATTTTATACATATAATAGAACCCAAAGGTATCTACGAACCCTTTGGTCAGCATAAAATGTGCCAAAGGTATCTACGAATGCTTTGGTTACCATAAAATTCTCCAAAGGTGTCTACAAATACTTTTGTCACCCTAAAATGCTCCAATGGTGTCTAAGAACCTTCTGGTCACTCTAAAACACTGCAAATATGTCTACAAACCCTTTGGTCACCCTAAAATGTTCCAAAGGAACCTGTAAGCCCTTTGGTCACCCCCAAAAGTCCTAAAGGTATTTATAAACCCTTTCGTCACCCAAAAATCCCTAATGACATCCATTAAGCCCAACGGTCAAATGTATCTACATATATGTATCAAAATCCAAAAACATAATTAAAATCTCAAAAATACAAAAATATTGTATTACATTACATTTCATATCATTGTATAATCACTTACATTATGCATACCCATCATTGCATTGTACAATTTTATAAATTGATCATACATGTCTAGCACCAGGTCTACACACTAGGCATCCTCCAAAATCAACATTGTCAAATATGAATATTAACACATTTACATTATAATTATCATTTCCATCCACATTATTTAATAGATGTCTACTTCCAATGACCTAGTCAATTGCTATAAGGTATCCTTAGGATTTTTGATCACTCAATAATCTCTAGTTTCTTTCAGATTTTGTAGAAGGTTATCATGATTTTTAGAAGGTAGAGTCTTGCTTTGATTATAGCTTGTATATGACATTATCCCAACACAATTTTACACTAATAAATCTAAGTATTGCACAAGGAAATATGAAACCTACAAAGTGGTATGTGTTTCCTTAAGTAAATTTTTTACATTGCTTATCCTCCTATGCAAATGGTTCAAATATGCTAAGAATTAACAAATGGACAAGTTCCTCCTTACCCAAAACAATCAAAATCCCTTGCTTCATTCCAAACTGGTGCATGTATGCAAAGAAAAAAATAAATAGTGGTTATTAAAACTTAATAATATTAAAAATAAAAAACGGTTTTCACAATTAGAAAAATCAAAAAATAAAAATAAACAATGGTTCTCACCACTACCAAAATCCCTTGCTCACCAAACAAAAAAGAGCAAATCCCTAGAGCATTTCAAAATTAAAATAAAAGAAGAGAGTACTACACTTGAATCCCTAGAATTCTAAGAATTTTACAACCATAAGGTGATCCTCATTATATGTTGGGTGGCATCAAGGCTACCTGGAAATGGTGGTATCCTTACACATGACGATAATTCTGTCACATTAAAAACTTGTTTTTTATAGACTAATATTTGCATGCTGATGAGCTAGCTTTTGGTATCCTGTATTGCCTAGTGGTATGATCCACCTATGTACAAAACTCAGGATAATGAAATTCATGGGGTGATATTCAGTACAAATGGCCTACATAAATCCTGTTTGGCACTGGGTTAACTTTATGCATTATCATAGCAATGAAATCACATGCACACAAGGATATTGGATATCTTGGTCATCCTAGTAGATTTATACCTTGCCAAAAAGTCTTGCATGATTAGTATATAAATTTTGATTAAGTAACTAGAGTGTTTGAGTCTCATGAAAGTCCCAAATAGGTCATATAACATTATATCTATTCATTCTATTTCATATCATTCTATCACATGTTTGTTAAGTTACATTTGCACAATCCATTACATAGTTTCATGATAACGTAAAAATAAATAAATGAATTTTGTATAGTCCATGGTGCTAACATCTAGTGTGTCAAATGGTAGTCATAATTCATCATACAAATTAATAAATCATCTATTTCATTGTGCATACACACATGTACATATCATAAATAACATCATAGCATCCATTACAACATCATAAAAGAAAATATAAGTATTGCATACATCTAATAAAACAATAAGGAAATACATGAAGACAATAGAAAAACTCATATATATGTGTATATATATATATGTATGTGTGTATGTATGGGACCAAAAGATATATCATAATCCAAAAACTACCCATAGGCTATAGTCAAGTGGGTCCTTAGACATCATGCTCCCAAAATCCAAAAAGAACCATAGAGTCTCAAAAGCCATGGTCACATAGGAATGACATTATTAATCTCACCCTCATTATCAATTGGTGCTCGTCGAGAGCTCACAAATATTCTCTCCTTGGCCCTATCTAATCTTCTCATAGATCTTGATTTCCCTATACTAGATGATGACTATACTGTACCACTCTTCCTACTCTTCTAGGACCAACTAGTAGAAGAGCGAGCGGACAAGTACCCTCTAAGGCATGCTATCTCATCCTCCAAATCCTATGTGTAAGAAGGATCATATTAGTGATGTGCCTAGTACTCACTAAGTAATATTTGGAGCTATGTCACCTCCTCTCATAACCTGGTTGTCTCACCACTACTCGATCTCCCATGGCTAGGCCTCCTTACCCTTACCTATGACTGAAGAGTATCTAACTTTGTTGCCTACCTATCAATCTCATCCAATGCACTCTACACCTTTGACTATAGGAGATATCTCTCCTCTAAGTGCTCATATCTACCTCTAATTAGCTCACCTCATAGCTCAACAATAGTAGCATCTCATGTTGCCAACTATGCCTACACTCCCTACTCATAAAAGTCATCCTCACTAAAGTCATCCTATGCATCCCCCACATCAATGAGCATCCCCGTGAGCCTTTGTAGCCCTCCCACACTCCTTTAATCTAGTAAAATGGATCCACAAATTAGAGGGGAATGGGGAATAGGTGGTCTACACCTTGAAACAAGAAGTACTTAATTGTACTTTCTATATATGGTGATTTTTTGATGAATTGGTTTTGGGTTCACCAAGAAACATTTGTGGCAATTTTTAAGCCTAGGTTTCAGGATTGGTTTGGATATGTTTGTTTTTAATTAAAATCATAAATACCCCTAAATTTGGACAAATTCTATTAATCTATATGCAATTTTTTATTTATATGAAAACAACAGACATGAAAATAGAATGCTAATGCAATGATAAAGTCTAATTCGGAAAGAAATACAAACGTGCACCTGATCTGGATGTCTGATAAATATTTTATTGTTTGTTGCAGTCCATATCACCTATAATATGAGGAAATCACCTATAATTTGATAGAATCATCTGCAATTGTGCAAAATCATCTATAATTGCATAAAATCATCCGAAATTGGATAGAATCATCTACAATTAGACTAAATCATCTGAGACAATTTTGTCAGAAATCTATAACAACACAATTTGATACTAGAATGGATAGAAAATGCAAAGTTCTAATTCTAGATATGAATAAAAACATGAAATGTTTACATATAATTCTTCACATATTGATTTAGGATGGATTTAATCAAGACAAACGTATTATATTAATTTCCAATTGATAATGTTATGCAAAATCTAAACAAAGTGATGGTGAACACCAGATGCAATATACAAACAAAATAATTGAATAAAATACCAAATCAGATTAGGGAAATAAAGTGCAAACAAGACTCTGCAATTACCCCTAAGCGAGTTGCGGACAGGATCGTCTCCAATCGAACACGATCATCTCCAATCAGACAAGATCATATTTGAACTGGACGAAATCATCTCAAATGATTTTGTTCATTCTTGGTCGATGCACAGTGATAACCTACAATAAAATGATGAAAACAAATGCAAGAGATGGTGCTCCTTAATATTCATAGACTGGTGCTATAAAGGGTGTAGATATTTCAATTAGCCAAGCGAATTCTATGAAAACTCATAGTTTAAATAGGTTTAGGAAGTTTTTTAGGGGGTTTGGGATCCTTCTCAACTTGGAAGATCTGACAGATTGCAAGATTTTAACACCCACACACTTATCCTAAGATAAGCAGGGTCGTTGGAGCTGATTTTATCCTATTTCTATCTAGGTAAAATTCGATTTTGAACAAAATCATCCAGACAATTTTGTCTAGGACTGCTAGACAATTTTTAATAATTAGAGATGATATCGTCCAATCGGAGACGATATCATCGCACCGTTGCAACAACTTATATTTTTGGTATGAAAATCGAGGTGGGTAGTTTTAGGTTGTTTTTCATTTAATTTTGGTTGATTTCGATTATTTTTAACTTTAGGTAAAATAATGTGTCATTTTTAACTTTAGGTAAAATGATATGTGTCATTTTTAACCCGTTACATTTTGCCCCCTCTTTAGCAAATTTTTTAAGGAAAATGCATTATTGCAATTTTTTGTTGATGATTGCAACTTTTTGTTGATGATTTTAAGTTGTTTTGTTAAACTGTTTTATATATGGTTCCCCCTTCGAATTGCTGCACTAAATTCTATGTTTGGTGGAAAACTCAAAACTGATATTTTTGTTTCATGTGACTTTGTGTGGTTTATTGGATGATTTATTACATTTTCTTATAATGGTTGTGTTACATAATTTCTTGTAGTCATGCTTTAATTTTTGAACATTTTGATCATGCTTAACATAAAAGGAAAATGATTTTATAAAGTGTGTTTTGAGAAAGATGTTTTTGTGTGATGATAGAATTGATGGATTAGCAATGAACCTCGAAGGATGTTCTGATATGTGACTATTGGTGGAGTTCAAAGCTCGTGAAATCACAAAGAGTATCTTGTTATGAGGAAGTTTTGTATTGCTAATACCAAAGGATTGCATGCTTAAGAATAATCTTAAAGTTTTATTATGAGAAAGAAATATTTGATGTTATTTTGGGATAAGATGTTTGATATATTCTAGCAATAAACATGAAAGGATGTTGTGCTATTATGAGACTGTTTGTGGAGTTCAAAGCTCGCTAATTCTCGAAGCTAATCTTGTTTGTGAGGAATATTTTTGATATTTCTAATAATGGTTGTATGCTTAGGATAATCTTAAGGCTTTTGTGGTAATAGGAATGTGTGTGATGTTTGTTTGATAATAATGTATGTGGTAAATGTTTGTGAAATATATTGAGCAAAGCATGAAATATTTGAAGGATGACTTACGCTAAGCATGGAATTCCTAAATGTGAAATTATACGAAATAATTACTTAGGAATTATGCCATCATCGCGAAAATCAAAATGAAATGCATGATTATATGAATTTGTTCTTAGTAACAGAGTTTAGTAAATAGGTGGAAGATTGAGTATGGGTCAGGACAAACCTTTTCTATCAACCAATCTCTTTTTTATGCTTGTATAACCTAACACAATGGAAGAACAAAATAGAATTTGTATGTAGCTCCATTACATTCTTTTCATATTGTCATTGGAATTGATTGGTTGAAATAACACAAGGCCCATGTGGATTATCAAGAATAATGATAGAATTCACTAAAGGATCTAATCAATATGTAAGGATCCATTATGATTGGGGTACTTTTCAACCACACCTTCTATCCACCTTACAACTCAAGAAGGTGATTAGAAGGCATGGGGTAATTTACATAGTCAAAATGAATAAACATGAAGAAGATGAAGCTAATATGGAACTTTTCAAGAAGTACCCAGTATTGGAAGAGTTCAAGGATGTATTTTAAAAATAATTACTTGAAATTCCTCTTCAATATGGATTTTAAATCATACCAGGAGTAGAACCTATTGCTATATCCTCCTATCAAATGAATTTTATTTAATTACAAGAATTAAAAGTACAACTATAGGATTTGCTAGAAAAATGTTTAATTAAATCAAGTGTGTCACATTGGTGAGCTTTGGTGTTATTTGTGAGAAAGAAATATGGGTCCCTTAGGTTATGTATTGACTATAGGATGCTCAATAAGGTAACCATTAAAAATAGATACTCCTTACCAAAAATTGATGATCTATTTGATCAACTAAAAGGAGATGGTATCTTTTCAAAAATTAATCTAAGATATGATTACCATAATTTAAGGATTAGGGAATAAGATATGTGAATTATGAATTTATGATCTTACCCTTTGCATTAAAAAAATTCCCAATGATATTTATGAATCTCATGAACAATTTATTTCAAGAACAACTCAATCATTTTGTACTCATATTTCTAGATGACATTCTAATGAACTCATAAAATAAAGAAGAGCATGATTAACACATGATAATAGTACTAGATGTATTAAGAAAGATACAACTATATGAGAAGATCTCTAAATATGAATTGTATACTTCATAGCTTTAGTACCTAGGGCATGCAATATCTATTGATGAGATTGTTGTCGATATTAATAAAATCAAAGCAATAATCAATTGGCCTACACCCACAATGTATTTGAAGTACACAATTTTATGGGAATGGTAGGGTATTATAGATATTTTGTAAGGTAGTTTTCAAATATTACTTGTCAAATTACTAATTTATAGAAGAAAGGAAATATATTTAAATGGATAGAGCAGTGTGAGGAAGATTTTAAAACTCTGAAGGTAAGGCTGATTACTATCCCATTTTGAAAATTCTTGATCCATCTAAAAACTTTATAGTTTATACTGATGCCTCTATTGAAGGTTTGGGTGGAATTATAACTTATAATAACGTAATCATATCTTACGAGTCTCAAAGGCTTTAAAAAATAAGTTCAAATATGTTACTCATGATTTGGAGTTAGGATTTGTAGTACATGCACTTAAAATCTGAAGGCACTACTTATTATGGAAACCCTTTGACTTAAAAATAGATCATCAAGGCATGATATATATTCTCACCCAACATCTTCTAAATGCAATACAATGATGTTAGATGGAATTTATTTCTAAATATAACTTTGGGATAGAGTAAATTAAGGGGAAATATAATGAGATAACATATGCTTTAAGTCGTAGAAGGCATATAGCTGCTTTATTCAAATGTCATATAGAATTGTTTGATAGGATCAGGGAATAATAATCAAATGATAGTTATTATAGCAAATGCTAGTCATGGATAGAGGTAGAACATGATAAAGCCAAGGATTATAGTACGAAAAACTATCTATTGTTCTTTAGAAATAAAATTATAATTTCATAAATAGGAGTATTAAGAAATATTATCTTAAAAGAAGCCATTACACTACACACCTTGAAGGGGCTAAAATAAAGGAAACTGTGAAGAAAATATGTTATTGGTCAGATATGAAACAAGACATTAATAATTTTATGACTAGAGTTCTCAAATGCCAAATGGTTAAGGCTGAACATGAACACCCAACAGGGAAACTTTACCCTCATGACATTCTAAAATAGAGATAGCAAGTTATCTATATGGATTTTATTGAAATATCAGGGATGATGCACCTAATATTGTTAAGAAAAGTTTCTAAAGCAACTTGCAACTACATGGATTGTTGAAAATTTTGAGTATATTGTGTTGTCATTAATGTCAAAGGATTGATGTCATAGGTTGATGTCAAAAGATAATATGTCATTGACATTAAGGAAAATAATTCTCAAGGCACAATTATTATTCTAAGGAAGGCACATGTTTATCTCAGAGAATGGAAATTTTTTGAGAAAAACATTATAATATTTATTTTAAATATTATAATGAAGGATGAAAGGCTTAAGAGTAATTTGCAATAATGGTTTAAAAATGAAGGCAAGATATTAGTATTATTGAAGGCAATAATATTAATTGTGAAGGTAAGGTTCAAAAGAATTAATATTATTAATATTATTGAAGGAAATAATATTAATTATAAAGGCAAGGTTCAAAAGAATTAATATTATAATATATTATTGAAGAAAATAATATTATTTGTGAAGGAAAGGTTCAAAAGGATTAATATTATAATATATTTATTATAATATAAATATTTTAAGTTATAATATTGTTTGGGTTCCAAGTAATTGAAGGCAATGCGAATTAATTTCGAATTGAGGTGGCCAACGTCATATGGTATTAAAAAACAATATGGAGCCAAATTTGTATGAAGAGAAAATTAAAACATATTTATACCCCATGCCTAAAGTCATTTGAGGTGTGTTCAAAATTAGTGCAAGCAATACTCTTAACATTTGATTTGTTGCATGCGGTAGAGAAGGAAAGGAAAGGAGAGCGTAGTCTTCTACAGTGAATGGTGGAGGTTTATGTTCGGATTGATGTACATCAAATCCCATCCAACCAGTTAGACCAACTGTTGGTTGAGCTGGTGCGAAGGTATTGTGAGGATGAGGTTTTGGGTTCGAAACCCATCACGGGCCATTTTTTTATTGTTTTTATGATATCATGGTGGGAGGAATCAAAATGTGATTGGTTCCTTTGTGTTCTCACAAACTACATTAGTGCAACCGGTCGTGGCCACTTGGTTGGGTGCCTTGCTCTCACAAAGTGAGAGGTTCGAATCACATTGAGGGTAAAATAAAAGAGGTATTTATTTTTCAATTGTAATTTGATTTTTGTGGGAGTTATAAGGTTGAGTTATCATTTATATTTGCTATTTGACTTAGGGAGTCATCAGGGTAAAAAGTGTCTTTTTTTTTGGTAAATTGTTTAGAAGAAAATAAAAAAATGGAAATTGCAATATTTTAAGGTGTTATTTTTGATATGCAAAAGTGAGGAGTGATAAGGTGTAATTAGTGTTTAATTAATTTGTATTTGGTATTGTTGATATATTGTCTTGGCACTTTAGAAAGGAGAAATAAGGTGTAATTTAAGTCTATTGATATTTTGTATTTTGGCACACCTTAGAAAAGAGAAGTTTGAGGTTTTAGTCTTAAAATTCAAAGCTTTATCTTTACAAGACTAAAGAAAAATTATAGAGTATCTTTGAGCACATATTTGAGGAAAAGTTTTGTGATTGTTTTGAAAATAATATTGGCTAACCTCTTGAAGTGGCAAAAATAAAATTTATTTTGGAACATTTTTGAGGGCACATCTTCATCAAATCAAATTAAGAGGTATGGTGATATCATTCCTTCTCTAAGGTGTTTGGTTGAGCAAAATATTTCTGAATTATAAGGTGGAGAAATAAGGATTACATATGTGAATTGTTGGAAATATTTGAGCTAGGATTTGTAAAACAAATTGTGCATTATTGATTGGTGAAATTGGAAACACTTGTGTTAGGGTTTTTAAGAACAAATTGTGCATTCTTGTAGCAAGAATTTATGCATTTATGTGAGTGATATTGAATGTGAATGGGCAAGTGTTAGGGACCAATTTTGTAAATCAAATTTATACACTAGTGAGGGATTTTCAAGAGGTAGAAATTGGATTGGATGAATGTAATATTTATGAATGTGAAGAACACATTGGGTATTTGATAGTACATATCATTATCTATATGTTTAAGAGGTTACACGAATTCTAGGTAGAATATGTCTGAACTACCTAGTTGAAGAAATAATTTCTAAAAGAGATATAAGCATTGTTTGTATGCAATATTTGGGAATATTTGCACAAAATATGTGAGCAGTATTGAGGCATATTTGAAGTAGGTTTACAAAAAAATTGAGCAAGTATTATGATAAGACTTGAAGTAGGTTTGAGGTATATTTGAGCAAGTCTTGTGAGAATACTTGAAGAAGGTTTAAGGCAGAATTGAGCAAATCTTGTGATAAGACTTGGGATAAAGTTGAGAGAATATTTATGAGAAGACTTGGAGTAAATTTGAACATATTTTTTGAGTATGTTTGAGATATATATGTGCATGTAATGTGTGTATATTTGGTGTAGTGTTGAGTAAGTGATTTGAGAATATCTTGGTATAAATTTGAGCAAGTCGTGTGTAAATATCTAGAGCAGTTTTGAGCAGAGTGTTGATTTTGCTTTGGAGTGAACCAGATTAGAGTGGATAGAATTATCCTATGGAGAGAGATCCAAAAACTAAGGCATATAATATTGAGTTATCCTATGGAAATATATCCACAAACTAGAGAATAGGGGATATATTTCTCCTATGGAGAGAGATACACAAACTAAAGTAGATGGGATAGAGTTTTCCTATAGATAAATATCCATAAACTAAAGCAGAGAGAATAGAGTTATCCTATAGAGAAATATCCATAAACTAGTGAATAAGGGATAGAGTTCTTCTATGGAGAGAGATACACAAGCTAAATTAGAGGGGATAGAATTATTCTATGTAGAGATATCCATAAACCAGAGCAAAGGGAATAAAGTTTTCATGTGGAGAGAGATCCACAAACCAAAGCAAAGGGGAGAGAGTTATCATATAGAAAAATATCCATAAAATAGATGGAGTTCTCCTGTGGAGAAATATCCACAAACTAGAACAAAGGGGATAGAGTTCTCCTATGGAGAAATATTCACAAACTAGAGTATAGGGGATAGAGTTATCTTGTGAAGAGAGATCCACAAAATTGAGCATAGGGGATCAAGTTCTAATTTGGACAAAGGTCCATAAATATTTTAATAGGGATTTGGTTCCCAATAGATCTATTGAGAAAATTTAGAAGAAATATTTTCTCTGTGGGTGTATCCCACATTGGGTGAATCATGTTAAATATGTGTCTCTCATGTGTATGATGATTTGTACATTATTTATTTTACTAAATTGACATTATTGATGTTATCATTTGGAAATAAAAGTCAATGTTGATATTATACTGTTCACCTACCCTCTTAGTATAAGCTTGTGTTCTTCACGGGTTCCCTAAAAGTCTTCACTATAGATAAGGTCTTAAAATAACCAATTGAAGAGGTTTGAATAAATTCTAGTCATACTTCACATTACATGGATCATAAGGCTACTTACATTTGACCAATTAAAGGAGGAAGACTAGAAGATCAGAGAGGATCAAACCATATATCATTAAATACATGAAATACTATTTCATTATAATTCAATAGATATTTTAAGAAGCAACTATAAAAACTTAAAAAATATCATCAAGAGAATTCTCTATGGAGAGATAGAGTCTTTGTGAGGGTGAAAATCAAAGGTATGAGAAAATTAACTAGGAGGTTATCCCACAAGTATAACTTGGAGGCTATCCCACAAGTATAAGTGGGAGGTTATCCCATAAAACTAAGTAGGTGTTTATATTAACTTAGATAAATTTGATCTTAATAAATGCCATCCTATGGGACACAATGTAAAACTCCTCTATCTTGGGATAATCTAGAGTATCAAGTAACTATTAGATCAGATACTATAATAGAGATGAAGGAATAATCAATAATGATTCTATAACAACTAAAAGAACCCATGAACCGAAAAAAGAGCTATGTTGACTGGAAAGGGTCACTAGACGAAATTCTCTATGGGAGACAAAGTCTTCCTAATAATGAAACCTAATCAAATTCCATATTTTTTAAATTCTTGATCATGTCCTATAAAATTACCTTGTTAGAAAAACATGATACTCTTCTTTGTATTTGAAATATGTTCAATATGTGGATCGTATATTTCTTGAATTTTCTAGATTATTATTAGATCAGAGTAGGATCTAGCGAAGCTATTTTTTAATATCTATAGTACTAAAAGAGTAGACAATTTTTTTTTATTTTTGCTCAAATAAAAACACGCATATATATGTGTGTGTGTGTTTCATTTTCATGGTAAAATAAACACAAAGACTGTGTTTTATCCTATTAGAGAAGAATGTAATGATCCTTCTAGTATGATATTGTTTAAAATGTGTACATATGATTTGATGAGTTGTACTTTGCTTTATGCTCCTAGAATATGGTACTATTGATGGCTTTTGTGATTGCAAGACCAGGTATGCTTTTTTGATAGAATAATAAAGGTCAATTGTAAGAGGTAAAATGGGAAATGATGGTAGTGCAAAACATTATTATGGTGGGGTATTCACAATTATAAGGATGGAAAAAGCCTTAAAATTTATACACTCTCCAATTTTTAATTAGTACACGGAATCTCATATGCATTTTCATTTATATAGGTGCATTATGAATGTGTATTCACATCCTAAGTATATATGTTTGAGATGTTTTATGCTTTGAATAGTTTGATATAATTTTTATTTTTCTTTATCTAGTTAAATACATAAATCTCGAATGCCAAGGAAAGTGCCATAAGCATGGGATATATTTTTTCTAGGCAGATGATAGCTCTCATTATCATCAAATTACCTAAAGGAATCATATTGGAGGTATAGACAAGTAAAATTTACTTGTATGATTGTTGGTTCTCTTCTGCTTGCTTTAGAAAATAAATTAAAAAAAATAAAGGAAGATAAATTATTTTTAAAACTATTTGTTATAAATATCATCTATCTATCTATCTATCTATATATATATATATATATATATATATATATATATATATATATGATATTAATAAAAAATTAAGAGGAAACAAATCATTAGAAATGTAGGTGTATGTTTTGTATTATGGTAAAGTCCTCCTCTATCATATCCTTTTGAAACTTGAATTGATTCTTGCATAACCACCTAGAAGAAGGAGGGTCTAGTGAGATATCCAGTTCATGCACATCCTTGGTATTGATCAATTAGTTATTATGAAAATATTTTTGGTGTGGTGTGTATTCATATGTGTCTTACTTTACCAAAGAAGGAAGAAGAATAAAGCTATAGAAATTGACTTTCTAGTAATAGGTTCTCTCTTTTTAATTACTTGTGCTTTGATGTTGATGGTTCCTTGCTTTCCTAAATTATTCATGAATAGAATAATCTAATGTTTGAGTATAAATGCTTCTAATGTGTTGTAGAATGATGTTCTGATTTTGACTAATGCAAGTCTATAATAATACTCTAGAGTTTACCTATGAATAGATGAATTCCTTTGTAGATGTCAACATTTTCATGTTTACTGAGCACCAAATTTGATACAGAAATTGTATTAAGAGGTGATACCCATTTGATGTATGCAGATATACCCTAGGTTTAGCAAGATTTTCACTAATTCCATTTTGGAAAATGTTGCTCTTACTTTATATGTTATCCAAATAATTGTAGATTGTACATTAGTTAGATTTCACTCCTTTTCATTTATTCGGATGCCATAGATTTTATGGTGTAATGTGTTTAGTATATGTGAAGAAATTTGTAAATAAACTTTGTGAAATATACTTAAATATATGGTTGGATATGTTAATGTATCGTTGTGTATTGTTGAATAGTCTAAAAGCAATATTAATTTAAAAATTTGCAAGGCTGAGTAGATTTGTAAGTAATGATGAGTGATTTGTGCATGGTTAAATATATTAAAATATGCATGGCTAAAAGGAATGAAGTTTTGTTGAGTAATGCTGAATGAATTAATAATAATAATAAATTGCATGGCTGAGTAAGTTGTAGTTTATTGTGTATTGCTAACTTAAGAGCGGTATAGGTTAAAGCTTGCAATGTATTGATAAATAAAATATCTTTAATAATATTTGTATGGCTAAAAACATAAAACTTATCATGTGATGACAATAAACTAGATTTATGTGTCTAAATTTATTATATTGTATGGTGATGTAAAGTAATATTAATTATGTTTATATATCATTAGAACTATTTTTTTTTCATGTGCATTGCACTAAGGAAATAATTAGAACACTACAAAGTTATAGAATGGAAAGACAAGCCTTCTTGTTCATAATTCCTTGTTAAGCTACGTATGTGTGTGGTGAATTTACATCATATATATTGCATTTCATGACAAGTTTATATCATCTACATTTCAAATTAAAAGAGTCACTCTGATCCCATAACCATCTGAGTCAGAGACTCATAGCGATCAGAATTTCCAAAGTGTGGTAGTGTTTTCCATGGAGCAAGTTATCAAAGGGAGACATTAATTCTTCTAAGGTGATTTTCTAGATGAGTTTATCAAAGGATGAATAATCATCACATGAATCCATACTTATTTCAAACCATAGATTGGTTTCCTTATGTTTATAGTGAAATTTATGGATCTATACTTGAATATTGTACCTCAATATTAGGGTGAACAGAAATTAGATATGTAAATCTATCACCTTGAGAAACTTTGATTGTTGTTTATTAACGCTTAGTCAATCATTGCGAATGACAAGCTGATAAGCATTATTACTATGTTTTTTTGGGAGGGAAAAATAATTTTATTTAGAATCTAAAATAATACATTCCACAAGGATTTCCAAGTGATCCAAGCCAACACATCATACAAAATACAAAAAAATAACTAATGAAATCCATGGATCATTTTGATATCAACTTTGATACGACACAAGAACCCATGACAATCAAGTTCCTCCACTTTAAAATTATCTTTCCTGGTCCTCATGAATTAATTTATTAAGGAGTCTAAATTTATCCTCATCAAGATTAGTCCAGCTATCAGCTTTCCATTAAGGGAATCCTTCAGAAGCCCACTTTGCCAAACAATCAACCACTCTATTTCATTCTCTTCGAATATGAACAAAAGATATTTCAACAAAATTCCTAGCCAAGCTCAAAATATTTTTCACCATTCTAGCCATAAACTAGCAAGCATCCTTAAAATGCTTATTTTTCAACAGAGACACCACTATCATGGAATCAAATTAAAAAATAACCCTTCTCCATTCCAAATAAAAAGTTATTTCCAATGCGTGGAGAATTGCTAGCTCTTCCATATTATTTTTCAAATAAATTCCTTTGTACACAGAGAAAAAGAGGTGGGCCACACCCTCATTATCATAGCCAATTCTTCCTATATCAACATTACCTAGGTTAACCTTGGAAGAACCATTCATGTTTATTTTGATAACACCCCTAGGGGGGGACTCCACTTCCCATATCTATTGATCTTAAATAGTCCAATCCCCCTAACAGGGCCTCTTTTTGCAACTGGTTATGATAAAGAAATATTCAATCTATTAATAATATGCCAGTCGAAGAAAGTAAGAGAAATTAGAATACACATATCCTCAATAGTATCCTTAACCATATTTTTGACTCTAAGCCATACCTGTAAGGCTCCAAGTTGACATCCCTGAAAAATTATTTGGTTGCATTCCAACCAAATATACAAAAGTATGAAGGAAGGACCTAAATCCTAGGCAGTTTGAAGACATGAAACAGAGGCAGGGGGTCTATCCAAGATTTTCCAAAACTAAAAAATAGAAGTAGCATGGATTATG
Source organism: Wollemia nobilis (assembly GCA_028583015.1). Classification (NCBI taxonomy): domain Eukaryota; kingdom Viridiplantae; phylum Streptophyta; class Pinopsida; order Araucariales; family Araucariaceae; genus Wollemia; species Wollemia nobilis. Next base: position 85,882 of record JAQPPZ010000162.1, read on the forward strand.
GGCCTTTTCTAGATCTACCACCACAAGTTCCAAACCTCCAAGGAATATGGGCATTGGAAGAAAATATGGGGAATTGTTTCCTCATTCTTTCCACAAAGAAAACATAGTGAAGGACCCTAAAAACCTATTTTCTGAATATTATCCCAAGTTGAACATTTTTTTTGACATAGAAGCCAAAGAAAAAATTACATTTGGACCAACCAAACTTATTCCAAATCTTCTTCCACCAGGGGGACACAATATCCTTTATTCTATGCATAATAAGGGTTTGATAACCCATAGCAATAGTGTATTTCCATTTTGAACTATGGCCCTAGGAAAGAATATTAGAGTCTTCAATAGAAAAACATGGTCTCTCAGCCAAAATAGAAGCTAGAGTGTCACGATCCTCAAGATAGCCATCCTCTGGCTAGCTCTGCTAATCCTACCAGTAGTGAATAAAAGAACTTCCAAGAGGACTTTATCACTTGAAGTTAGCACCTTAGACCAACCCGCATCATAAAAAATATCCTAAAGAAGATGAATGTGGGGGAAATAAGAAAGGATAGGATGATGATTATCCCAAGAATATTCCCAAAATAAGGTATTATTTCCCTTATTAACAATCCAAAGAGACCCTGATTAATAAGCATGGCACATTTTTTGAGAGTATCCCAAACAATAGAACTATTCTCCTTTAGCTCCAATCTTGGAATATCATCAGTTGAAGCACCACCAAAATATTTGAAGCTAAGAATTTTAGCCCAAAGCTGATAAGGATTACTACACCACCTCCAATAGAGTTTAGCAGCCAAAGCGAGACTATTCAAATCATATTATATCAAGCCAAGACCCCCTATTGGATGGCAAACACAGGTTAATTTTTTTCTAAATTTATCATAACACTCACATTTAAATCGTAAACCCTATTGAAGTAAACGAACAATATTCCATTGATTTAAACCAATATAAATATTACATTGTAGAGCCCAGATTAGCTCGTAATCATAGGATCTAATCAACAACTAAGAGCTAAATTAAAATAATAATATAGACTCAATATTATATACGCTAACAATAGCATAACTAACCTAGGTAGTTAACTAACTACCCTAACAAAATAAAGTAATAATATAGAATTACTATAGTAACTCTAACATCCCCCCTTATTACATTATTTATGTAATTTAAAAAACTACTAACATCCCCCCTGATTACATCATTTGGCAATACAAAGAGAGCTACAAAACAATTCAAATTTGACACGTGCAAGTGCCTTAGTGAAAATGTCTACAACTTGAGCATTGGTGGGAATGTACTAAAGCTAAATTTGGTGCCTTGGAACTTTGTCTCGAATGAAGTGACATTGTGTGTCAATGTGATTGGTTCTTTCATGATGTACTGGATTCTTGACAAGATTCAAAACACCCATGTTGTCACAGAACAAGTGTATTGGATATTTTGATGGAAGACCCATACTTGTTAGGATGCGACGCAACCATATCACTTCACACATAGCTTCACATGTGGTGCGATATTCTACCTCTATTGATGAAATAGCAACCACCTAGTGCTTCTTGTTGTGCCAAGAGACAGGACGAGATCCAAGATGAAACAAATTTCTTGAAGTTGATTTATGATCATCATATGATCTTGCATAGTCAGAGTTCATGTATCCCTGTAAGAAGAATTTGTTGTTCCTCTTATATTCCAGGCAATTCCATTGTGCCATGGACATAATGAAGAACGCGCTTTGCTGCTTTCCAGTGTGTAGTCTTAGGCTCTTGCATGAACCTCGAAAGATAGTTGACAACAAATATGATATCTGGCCTAGTGTTGGTCAGATATATGAGAATCCCAATCAACTGGCGATAGAGAGTACCATCTACTTGAGGTGAATCATCATATCGCGATAACTCGAATTCCTGTTTCCATCGAAGTTGACATTGGCTTGCAATCATTCATGCGATATTTTTCCAATAGGGTCTTGGCATATTTTTTCTGAGACACTTTGATGTAGTGCTCCTTCTGGCTGACTTCCAGACCAAGACAATAATGGAGAAGTCTAAGATCTGACATCTCAAAATATTGACACAAGTCTCTTTTGATAGTAGAAATCATAGTTTTTGAACTCCCTGTAATGAGCAGATCATCAACATAGAGTACAAGCAACACTATTTCAGAACCTTATTTCTTAAAATAGAGGTTTGCATCTGATGGACATCTCTTAAAACCATGCTGCAGAAGGTGATGATCCATTTTTATATACCAAGCACGAGGGGCTTGTTTCAAACCATATAAGGATTTTACCAATTTGCAAAATTTCTGCTGTTGGCCTTCCACTTCAAATACTTCTAGTTGAGTCATGTAGACTTCTTCTTAGAGATCACCATTTAGAAAAGCACTCTTGACATCCATTTGGTGTACTTTCCACCCATATTGTGCTACCATAGCACAAAGAACTCGAATGGTTGTCATTCGAGCAGCAGGTGCAAAAGTTTCCTCGTAGTCAATGCCTTCTCTTTGAGCATAGCCCTTTGCAACAAGTCGGGACTTATGCTTATCTATTGTCCCATATGCCTTATACTTAACCTTATACACCCATTTTTATCCTATGGGATTATTTCCATATGGCAGATCAACAAGCTTCCAAGTTTTGTTTTTCATCAAAGACTTATACTCTGCATCCATAGCGGCCTTCCACTGAGGCTCACCAAGAGCATATTGAAATAATGTGGGTTCAAGATCATCTATGGAAGACATAAAAACCCTATCATTATCAATATCCATATCTTTTGTAGTTCTCTCTGGATCTACAAAAAGTTCCTCAAAATATTGACACAGATCATCAACCCCAGTATTCTCTGTTGCAACTTTCTCCTGTTGAGCCATGTTGCGAGTACGAGGCCTATCCAATGTCAAATTTTGTGGGGTGGATAGCTTAGAGTCTTTTATTGTATTTTTATACCACATTGGATTCTTCTTCTGAGGTTTTGAAGAATATGAAGATGGACCTCCAACCTTTGATGAAGAAGATTTATCAACCTTAGTTTCCACAAGGTCTAGGTATACATCTGATGTGTTTTCTGATGTGAAAGCCTCATTAAAAACTACATATCTACTAATGTGTATCTTTTTGGTCAAGGGATCAATCAAAATATAACCCTTAGAGTGCTCATCATACCCAAGAAGAATACACTTCAATGTCTTCTCATATAGCTTCTTCCTTTTCTCTTTTGGTATGTGCATGAAAGCTTTACATCCAAAAATGCGTAGATGAGAAATGGAGGGTTTCTTACCACTACATGCTTCCTATGGAGTCATTCCTTGTAGAGCCTTTCTGGGTGCCCTATTCAACAAATATACTGCTATGGTGACAACTTCTACCCAATATAGTTGCTCAAGACTAGCTCCTGTGAGCATGCAATGAACCATTTCCATGATGGAACGATTCCTCCTTTCAAGAAATCCATTTTGTTGAGGAGTATAAGCAGTAGTTAACTGTCGTGTGATCCCATTTTATTTCAAGAACTCAAAGAATTATTTAGAGGTGAACTCCCCCCCTCGATCTGAGCGAAGAGTCTTTATAGAAGTTCTTGACTCCTTTTCAATAGATTTCTTGAATTGCTGAAAGAAGCCAAATGCTTCAGATTTTAGTTGAAGAAATAATACCCACATATTTCGTGAGTAATCATCCACGAATAACTAAAAATACCTCTTACTCCCACAACTTTTGGGAGTTAAGGGACCGCACAGATCGGTGTGAATCAACTCTAGAGGTTTCTTTGCTCTTGTAGAGCTCCTTTCAAAAGGCACTCTATGCTGCTTTCCTGCTGCGCATCGAGCAAATCGGTAAAGTGGTAGAAATGGAAGGAATAAATTTTACCATTTCATACTTATTTAACTCAAGTAAGTAACCAGAACTCAAATTTCCATATCTCTTATGCCATAGGGAAGTTTCCTCCTTTGTAGAGACTGTCACGGCTACATGTGGAGTAGAGATAGCATCTAAGGCAAATAAGCCATGCTTATATGAAGCAGTTGCAATGTTCTTACCCCTCCTGGTAATAGAACAACACTTCTTTCCTACCTCAACACTAAAGTTCACAACCATATATTTGTCCAGAATTTGTGTGACTGACAACAAATTTTTTGCCAATCTTGGAACATAGAGAACTTTGTCAATCTAACACTTGCCATCAGGAAGAGTGACTGAAAAAATACCTTCTCCCTAAACCTTGTAGATTTTATCATCAACAATAGTGACATGTTTGCCCTCTTTGGCCTCAAAAGACTCAAACCATGATTTGTCACCAGTCATGTGCTTACTGGCTCTAGAATAAAAATACCAGATATGATCCATTTGCTTGGACACTGTTGTAGTCATGAGAACTTTGTGGGATCTCTCAGAATCTATGTCATATTCTTCAACAACAAAATTCACTTGTTTGTTCTTTTGTGGTTTGTTTCGGACTTTCTATTTTGATTGTTTATTCTTATGCCAACATCTGTTTGTATCATGACCTTATTTGTCACAGATCTTGCAATATTGATTTTTATATTGAGGTTGTTGAGTTTGTTTCCCTTTCAAATCCTTTTGTGAATTCCTTCCCTTCTAAAAATTACCCTTCTTCTGGTTCTACCATTTCATGTTGATGTAGAGGGCAGTGTTAGAAGAATCATCTCGCTGTAGTTGGCATGCCTCCTCTTGAAGCATATTAACCAATTCTACAAAAGTAACTTTTCGTTGCGATACCTGAAGGGAAGTTATCAACACCCGATAAGAATCAGGTAAAGCTCTCAATACAATTGAGGTAAGGAGCTTGTCATCAATTGGTTCTCCTAAATAATTCAACTTTGCTTTCAATTCAGACACTCTACAAAGAAAAAATTCATCTATCTCCCCCTGCTTCATGCTTAGACTGTGTAATTGAGATTGAAGAAATAGAATAGTGGAATCATTATTTCCCTCATATATAGTATTAAGGGCATCCCATTCCTCTTTACTATGTTCACAGTCAGCAATATGGGGTTGAACTTCATCAAACACAACAAGCAAAATGAGCACCTTTGCTTTCTTGTCTTGCTTGTCAAAGTATTTTTGAGTAGTAGATGGAGCTGTAGCACCAGCAGCAGATGAAGGTCTTGTTATTGCTCCAGATACAACATCCCATAAGTCATCCATGACTAGGATAGCCTTCATATTATTTTTCTAGGGTGTGTAATTAGGACCTTTCAACAACTGATGAGAATCAGTCATTAATTTTGCAGACATGGTGAAGGTTCCTTATAACACCAATTGGTCCCCCTTTCGATATACCTTTTGCTAGGCTAGGCCGTTATACCATACAAAATATCCGCCCTTACGTGAGGGAAACTATAGGTATTTAGAAAGATAAAAGAAAAAATCACCCGCACTTACGTGAGGGAAACTATAGGTAATTTTTAGAGATCATACGATACATGGTACTTAAGCAATACTGAAAGGGAATAGTCTTGTTGATGGCACCTAACATAGAAAGTCTGCAATCCTCATGCGTGGGATGTAACTTCCCCTTAAAACTTTGGATTTTAGAACTTTCTTCAGGATTTACGCCTAAACACAAGAACTATTAGGGTAATGGATGGAGTAAAAAATGCAAAATGGCAAACTTATCTCTCCTCGAAGATTTACAGAGAACAAGCTCAGACGTCATTTTGGCAGCTATATTAGGCGATGGATACATTAGCGCAATCACAACAACTTTACCTATAAGTGCTGGCCAGAGGTATCACAAATACTGAACGCTGCAGTGCAATAAATTGCACGGATGGGTTTTAATTATTTCGGGGACTTAGGGAGTGAATTTGAATTTTTTATACTTTTAATGAAGTAGTGCAAAACAGAAAAAAAATGCACCCTACAACATAAAAAGTGCCCACAGGAATGACCCACTAGGTGTCGGGTGTAGCCGAAAATGCACCTTTACAATAATGCCAAATTTGCTTTTCAAAAAAATTACTCACTTTCCCCCTTTGATTTTTGAAAAAAATACCCCCTTTTTAAAAAAAAATCTCTCAACAAAGGATTTTGATAATTATTTTATAGCTTTAAAGTTAAAAAAAATATTAATTTTAATTTATATAGTTAAAAAACCATGAAAAAATAAATTAAAATTTAATTAAAAATTTAATTTTAATTTATATAGTTTAAAACTATGTAAAATAAATTAAAATCAATAATTAAATTTAACTAAAGAAAAATAATTAAAAAAAACTTTGAAAAATAATTTTTTTACCTTTTCTTTCCAAGGGGGGGTCGACGGGATTGGAACCCACGACCTACAGGCTCCTTGAGCCTTATCTCATAGTCCACCACCAGGTGGACTTGCGGGCTGATCCGAAAGGATCAGGGATCCCCTCGTATTTGATGAGGGTCCCGGGAGACTGCTCCTGTCACAATTGCCTGGTCATAGCTCCCTTCGTGCCTGGTAATGACAGGTGGCCACGACTGCTGCTGCCTCTGCTGCTGGTAGCGGTGGGGTGGTGTCGGCTGCTGGCGACAGCGGGGTGGTGTCTGTCATTAACTCTGCTATTGGCAACAGCTAGGGTGACCATGTCTGTTGCCTCCATTGCTAACGACGGCTGGGGTGGCTGCATGCTATTGCAACGATGACAGGGAGGGGCCGCCTGCGTCGTGCATCACGTGCATCATCAGGAATGGAGGGGGGCTATGTGCACGACGTTGGGAGGGGGGTCACCTGCGTCACGCGTCGTGAACAACATTGGGTGGGGGGGTCCGGAGAAAAAAAATACAAGATGGGGGGGGGTCCAAGAAAAAAATGTAGCACGGGGGGGGTCCAAGAAAAACGTAGCGCGGGGGGGGTGGGGTGGGAGTGCGTGCACAGGAAAATGCACAACAAAACACTATGCGTGGGAGTGCATGCACAGAAAAATGCACAGAAAACACTGTGCATGTATAGAATCAAAATTATTATTATTTTTAATTTCTAAGGTTCGGAACCTTATAATAATAAAAAAAAAAACTGCTCTGCTTCCGCTTCCAGCCGTGTTTCTGCTTCCTCCAAAACAGCTTTCGCTTTCTCCAGGCAAGCTTTCGCTGCCCTTTTTTTTGTTTTTTTTTTAGACCAGCTCTGTAAAAAATATTGTCGCCCCCTATTATCAAACTGGCTCTGATGCCATGTTGAAGTAAACGAACAATATTCCATTGATTTAAACCAATATAAATATTACATTGTAGAGCCCAGATTAGCTCGTAATCATAGGATCTAATCAACAACTAAGAGCTAAATTAAAATAATAATATAGACTCAATATTATATACGCTAACAATAGCGTAACTAACCTAGGTAGTTAACTAACTACCCTAACAAAATAAAGTAATAATATAGAATTACTATAGTAACTCTAACAAACCCGAGAGCTCGTAGACTTTCAAAGTACCACAATTAAGAATACTCACATTACCACTGATGAGATAAATCCATTTAACTATCATTGGAGGGTGTTTGTAAAATAGCGATTGATTCATCCACACCAAGAATATACTACTATACATAATTAAATCTATGAAAAACAACTAAGAAGTAGGGGAGGAGTACTGGCTTGGAGTGGGCCCGAACTCTAGTATATCTCGCTCGATAAATCACATAGACAACATGCTGATAAAGAACATTTGAGATTTTATTAGAAATGCAGTGAAGTATTACATGTGATAATGTTCTATGGAAAATGCCTGTATTTTATACAGAGGAGTTTGTGTATTTATATACCACACACAGGGTTTCTCCTTGTAGTTCTGTTACAATAGGTTCCCCAGTGGCAGCTTAAACAGGGATAGTTTGGCTATGGTAACCAGTGCATAACAATTAGATCTGCATCGTTTCCTAGAAATCGAATGATTTTTGCTTCATTATGGTTCTACTTCATGAGTAGTTATGTGTTCATTAGCTCTATCTGGGACAACTTTTTCATCAATGGTTTCCCATAGATGACATGGAATGGTGGTCAACGGGGTCCTTCTCCAGGTGTTTGGTCAACATGCATAATCTAGGTGCTTGCTTGAGTAAGGCACCTAACTTAGTAAGGCGCCTTCCTTATTAAGACACCTGCATCAGTAAGGTGCCTACTTGAGTAATATGCCTACCTCCATAAGGCACCTACCTCAGTAAGGCACCTACCTTAGTAAGGTACCTACTTAAGTAAGTCATCTACCTCAGTAAGGTGTCTACCTCAGTAAGGTGCCTACCTCAGTAAGGCGCCTACTTTAGTAAGGCACATACCTTAGTAAGGCACCTACTTTATTAAGGCACCTACCTTATTAAGGCATCTGCTTTAGTAAGATACCTACCTTCGTATGCTTTTGTCTAATTGAGTGGAACCATGCCAAGTCCATGTAGGACCTCAACTGAGCAAAAGATGAAAAAATCAGGGAAATAACTACACAAAACATACTTCATGCATGGATTAGATATACACATGATTTCATTAAATAAATACATAATATTTCATAAAAATATACAACTCATGATATATTGTTGTGCAAAAACCATTAGTACATATACAAAAATATGAGCATATATGGTGCTCATCATCCCCCCATACCTAATATGTGCCACGCCCTTGTGGCACCTGAAATCAATAATCACCTCCTCTACATAGGCCACTGCTCCCTATTTCCTTTTCTTGTTGGTGGCCTTGAATTTATCTCCTTCTTGAGGCTTTAATTTCTACTGATGGACCCTAGATTGTTGCAGGGCATCCCTGGGTTGTGTTGCCCTTCGACTATGCTAGCTTTCGACTGTGTTGGATTGGTATTCATTCTGCATTGACTTCTTATTACGTTGGCTCCACCTCCTCATCATACTTGGCCTAACACCTATGCTATATGTTGCTACCACAGTCATTTATCCCTTCTATAAGGTTTCCTCTGCTTCTTAGTACAAGTCAGCATGTTGGGGATGTAACTCTTCAAAGGGAATGTCAGAGTCATCCCTCTTCAATAGAACTATACTGGCTTTATTTAACCAAAGTTCTTTAGGGGTGAGGTTGGTGTTTTCTTATGTGATTGTTGTTGCCTCTGCCTCTATTCCATATACCCCCTATTTTTCTAGCCATTTCCTCATATTAGAGGGTCGACCCTGTGATGAACCATAGATCTGCCAAATTTTTATTATTTGCAATAGGGTCCACATAGATGCCTGACCCTATTTCAGCATTTTTGGTAGCTTTCCTATCTATCTTTGCTACCTCAAAATCCTCTCGGATATTTTTGAATTTTTCTTTTCATTCAGTGAAATACTTTAGGCCTTCTTCCCATTCCTCATCCGAGTGGAGGTTTGGTTTGATAAATTTCATCCTACCCTTTCTTTTGGCCCTCTTTTGTGTCGGTTGAGGTACCTTCCCATTTCTCCTATATCGTATTGTAGCAGCCTGCATGGGGAGATATTCCTTTATCATGAAGGTCACCACCCTATTAGAGAATGCAGGGATATATCCTTCTATTCTTAGCACCCCCGTGGCTATTTCGCTTGTCTCCTAGTCACTCGATGCCTACTCATCTGGTTCTTCGAGTAGCGGTCCCTCAATTTGAGGTCCATGGCACTCTACAGAATACTTTTTGGCTTCAGGTTTTGATTTTTGCCCTTGGATCTGCCCTGAAGACTCCTCATCATCATCAATGTTGATAACAGGGGTTTTTGTTTAAAAAATAGAATTCCCATATTCCTCTGTAATTACTCTATCAAAGGCACATGAACCTTCTCCCACCTATAATTCCTTATTTTAGGTATTTTATTTAACTGCCTAGAATGAGACTATTCTCTTTGGAAAGCTTGGAGATTTTGTGGGCACCTTAATTGCCTAATTAGTTTGGGTAGAGGCATCCCACCGTTTGATTGCCCTGACTTGTTGTTGTTGGTTTTCTACCCTGAGCTGCTGGATTAGTTGATAAAATTGGGTGATGGTGGCCTCATTCCTCTAGATTCTTCTCATAGTAATTTCCTTATATTCATAAAACAATGCATGCATCATGTATTTCTCACTCTTATCAGTGTGATCCTCTTCCATAGGTACCTTGGACTACTATTGCAGGCTTGTTGAGGATTACGGATCTTGCGGACTATGAGCAACCAAATTCTGTAGGGTTTGGGCCATGAAGCCAAGCTTTGCATCTTCCTCATCTTCCCCACTCAATAGGAATAGGCACTGTAGTAATATTCAATAATGTATGCACTCCATCCACCATAATATGGGTTCCAAACTAGAGGATTCCAACCTTTCCTTGGTATAATTGGGCAGATAAGTCTGCCCTTCCTCCACAACATATGGTGAAAATTGGGGGTGTTCCTCTTTGAAAATTACCCCCAATTTGGCATTGTATTCTACTTCTATTGTCACCTACTCTAATGCATCTAAAGGTTTAGCCCTAACTTCTTCATTCGCTCCTTGTAATTCGGCCCCTTGCTCTGCTTTGGCTGCTACCTGATCTTACGCACTAGAGTGTTTAGCCCCAACCAACAATGAGCTTCCCCTATGCTCCTCTGTATGGTATATTAGGTCTATAATTATCCCATGGTGGGATAGGACAAAGATCATCCCTCTCTAATATCACGATGCCTCATCTTATAGGGCATTTTCTAGGTAGAACGGGACATTAATTTCTTGCCCGTACACTATATGGTTCAAGAACTACATATGGTTTACATTCAAGTGTGAATACTTCCCGATGCATGTGAATTATCTCGCAACATATTCAAAGAGGTTCCTTAGGTGCATAGGGAGTCTCTACTTTAGGAGCCTATGTTGGTCGTATGGGATGTTTCCTTGTTCAAGCAACACTTTTGCATAATTCTTTGCCTTGTCATATTTATACATGCATTCCCCAGTAAGGGGAGGTAAATGACATGAGCGATGTGCTCTAGAGTGACTGGAATTTATAGTCTGTAAAATCGGGAAATTGCTCCACTCATAGTGGAAGCAAATTTCTTTGTCACTTCTACGTCCTGGTATTCGCTAAGTGATAGTAATTCATCCACCCAGCTACTTCGAACGAGTTATGAACTTCTCCCCTAATCTCCTCAGTGCAACTAGGCTCGTGCTTTTTGAGCGTATGATTCTTTGATCATCCACCCATGAAGAATTCCCAATTGGTTTCGAATGGTTTGATGCCCTACTCTCAGTAAGGTGCCTTTTTATAAACTTAGGCGCCTAACTATGGAAAGTATTTCTGCATTAGAGTTGGTAGAGTACACCACCTAAATTAATTTCTAGCACGACGTATTAGGCATGAGGGGGCATTCAATTCTTATGCTGAAATTATTTTTAGAGAAGCATATCATGTGAAAAATTACGTATATATCTAAATAAAATCATGTGCATACCTTATTGGTCAGTTTGTACTACGTGGAGTAAGTCAAATTGGTACTCGATAATATTTTTCCCATGTGCTAATTATGTCATCTTGGGTACTGCATTCCTGGTTTGTTCGAGGTCCTACATTGAAAACACGGTGGATTCTATTGGTTCAGGTTGGGATGAATATCCCCTTGACGTTTGGCCTTGGTACGTGCAAAGATCTTGTACAATGATTTCAAAATATTTTTGTGTGCTTCCATATTTTCATCATGTGAGATGATGGTGTTGGCTTTGGCTGCTCCACATACTGCCAAGTTGCACATGTGTTTTTGATTCAATTGAGGTACCTACTTGAGTAAGGCACCAGAGTAAGACACCTAGCTCAATAAGGTGCCTACTTTAGTAAGGTACCTACTTAAGTAAGGTTCCTACCTCAATAAGGTGCCTACTTGAGTAAGGCACCTACTTTAGTAAGATACCTACTTGAGTAAGGTGCCTACCTCAGTAAGGTGACTTCCTCAATAAGGTACCACTTGACCATAAAAAAATGCTCTAGGGTGGCACCTCCTTGGAAAATTAAGGCACCGTTCCTCCGGAGTAAGGCACCTCCCTTGGAAATATATATATATATATATATATATATATATATATATATATATATATATTGATGATTTTTTTTATAAAGAAAATGCTCCGGTGGTGGTGCCTCCTTGGTGGAGCAATGCACCGCTCCTCTGGGGTAAGGTACTATATTAAGGTGCCTACCTCAGTAAGGCACCTCTTGAGAATGAAGAATGCTCTAGGGTAGTGTCCCCTTGGCAGAGTAAGGGGCTGCTCCTCCAGAGTAAGGCACCAGAGTAAGGCACCTCACTTCCAGAGTCATTTGTTACGTAATATTTGAAAAGTTAATGGCTAATGTGTCTGTTGATGTGAGGTTGATCAATCCTCCTAAAATTATCCTCATACTACATCAGCACCCACTTTGTCCAGGCATGAGGGTGCATAATTTTTCCTTATGCCTGGATCAACACTATCCTCCTATTGTGCAGGTTCATGGATGCTTTGCTGGTCTAGGCCTTATTCCCCAAGATGCCTATTGTTCGAAAAATGAGGCTATTTTGTGTAAAAAGAAAACAAAATAAAATAAAAATGTAGTTAAATGCAATCCATGCTTGTTAGGGCGTGCCTACTTTAGAAAGGAGAAATAAGGTGTAATTTAAGTCTATTGATATTTTGTATTTTGGCACACCTTAGAAAAGAGAAGTTTGAGGTTTTAGTCTTAAAATTCAAAGCTTTATCTTTACAAGACTAAAGAAAAATTATAGAGTATCTTTGAGGAAAAATTTTGTGATTGTTTTGAAAAGAAGATTGATGTTGTTAACTCCCCACCCTCTAACCTGTTGAAGTGGCAAAAATAAAATTTATTTTGAAACAAGTTTTTGAGGGCATATCTTCATCAAAGCAAATTAAAATGTATGGGGATATAATTCCTACGGTTATGCATACTGGAAAATATTCACAAATTGGACGAATATTAGAATTTCCAGAATTTGAAATTGGTGAATATGAGGACCCTCGGCATCGGCCCATTTGCCTAAAATTTTCAGGACCAATTATTTCTTAGGGTCAATTCATCACAATATATATCCAAACATAGGCATATTTATACTCATTGGAAAGCACTTTTCAAGAATAATCTAATGGTGGTATTTGTATAAAGTTATAAGGTCATTGAATAGAAAAAAGTTTACCCCAAAGATGAATTTATATTTTAGGGCTTCAAATACCCCAAATTTTTGTGTGAAGATGATTGATTTGATTTGCTTAGGATTCGCCATGATTCACATTGATTTCAATTAGGATTCACCATTTTTTTACAAGTACATTTGATTCCAACCCCTTATGCATAACCTTGATCATTCCTTCTCTAAGGTGTTTTATTGAGAATTATTTTTGAATTATAAGGTGGAGAAATAAGGATTACATATGTGAATTGTTGGAAATATTTGAGCTAGGGTTTGTGAAACAAATTGTGCATTATTGATTGGTGAAATTGGAAACACTTGTGTTAGATTTTTAAGAACAAATTTTACATTTTTATGATAAGAATTAGTGAACTTTGTGCATTGATGTGAGTGACATTGAATGTGAATGGGGAAGTGTTAGAGACCAATTTTGTGAAGGGAAGTTATACACTAGTTTGATTTTATTTGAAAGGGATTTACAAGACGTAGAGATTGGATTGGATTAATGCAATATTTGTGAATGTGAAGAACATATTGTGTATTTGATAGTACATGTCATATGTTTAAGAGGTTAAACGAATTCTAGGTAGAATATGTCTGAACTGCCTAGTTGAAGAAAGTATTTCTAAAAGAGATATAAGCATTGTTTGTATACAATATTTGGGAATATTTTAGAAGCATCTCGGATCAACATTGAGGTATATTTGAAGTAGGTGCAAGATAGATTTGAGCAAGTCTTGTGAGAAGACATGAAGCAAGTTTGAGGTATATTTGAGCAAGTCTTGTGAGAAGACTTGAAGTAGGTTTAAGGTAGAATTGAGCAAGTCTTATGAGAAGACTTGGGACATAGTTCAGAGAATATTTGTGAGAAGAATTGAATCAGATTTGAGCAGGTTGTATGAGCAGGTTTGATACAGATTTATGCATGTAATGTGTGCAAATTTTGAGTAGTGTTGAACAAGTGATTTGAGTAGATCTTGGTACATATTTGAGCAAGCCTTGTGTAAATATTTGGAGTAGTTTTGAGTAGACTGTTGAGTTGGCTTTGTAGTGAACTAAAAAATAGAGGATAGAGTTCTCATGTGGAGAGAGATACACAAACCAAAGAATAGAGGATAGGGTTCTCCTATGGAGAGAGATCCATAAACTAGAGCAAAGGAGATAGAGTTATCCTATGGAGATAGATCCACAAACTAGAGCAGAGGGGATAGATTTATCCTATAGAGAGAGATACATAAACCAAATTAGAGTTGGTAGAGTTCTCCTATAGAGATAAATACACAAACAAGAGAAGAGGGGATAAAGTTATCCTATGAAGAGATATCCATAAACAAGAGTAGAGGGGATAGAGTTATCATATATAGAAATATCCACTAACCAGAGTAGATGGGATAGAATTATCCTATTGAGAAATATCCACAAACTAGAGTAGAGGGGATATAGTTATTATGTAGAAAAAGATCCAAAAACTAGATAAGAGAGGATAGAGTTATCCTATGGAGAGATATCCACAAACTAGAGCAAAGGGGATAGATTTCTCCTATGGAAAGAGATCCACAAACCAGAGAAAAGGGGATAAAGTTCTCCTATGGAGAGAGATCCATGAAATTGAGCATAGGGGATTGAGTTCTCCTTTGGACAAAGGTCCATAAACATTGTAATAGGGATTTTATTCCAAAGAGATTTGTTGAGAAAATTTATAAGAAATATTTTCTCCATGGACATAGCCCATATTGGATGAACCACATTAAATATGTGTCTCTCATGTGTGTGATGATTTGTGCATTCTTTATTTTATTGTATTGATATTATTGTTGTTATCATTTGGAAAGAAAAGTAAAAGTTGATCTTATATTTTTCACCTCCCCTCTTAGTATAAGCTTGTGTTCTTCATGGATTCCCTAAAAGTATTCACTATAGATAAGGTCTTAAAAAAACCAATCGAAGAGGGTTGAACAAATTCTAGTCATACTTCATATGCATTACATGGATTAGAAGGCTACTTACATTTGACCAATTCATAAAGGAATATTGGAAGATCAGAGAGGATTAAACCAGATATCATTAAAAGCATGAAATAATATTTCATGGTAATTCAATAGAGAATTCAACAAGCAACTATAAAAACTTAAAAAATATCATCGAGAGAATACTCTATGGATAGACATAGTCTTTGTGAGTGTGAAAATTAAACGTATGAGAAAATAAACTAGGAGGTTAACCCTCAAGTATAACTAAGATGTTATTCCACAAGTATAAGTGGGAGGTTATCCTATAAAAATAAGTAGGAGGTTATCCTTACTTATCTCAATTTTTTCTTAATAAAGTCTATCCTATGGGAGAAAATATAAAAATCCTCTATCTTGGGATAATCTCGAGGATTGGGTAACTATTAGATCAAATACTATAATAGATATGGAGGAATAATAAAGAATGATTCTCTAAGGACTCATAAAAGCCATGAACCAACAAAAGAGCTATGTTAATTGGAAAGGGTCACTAGAGGAATTCTCTATAGGAGAAAGAGTCTTCCTAATAATGAGACCTAATCTAATTCTATATTTTTTGAGTTATTGATCATGGCCTATAAACTTACCTTGTTAGAAAACCATGATACTCTCCTTTGTTTTTGAGATATGTTCAATATATGGATAGTAGGTTTCTTGAATTTTCTAGATTGTTGTTAGATCGGAGTAGGATCTAGTGAAGATGTTTTTTAATATCTATGCTACTAAAAGAGTAGATAATTTTTATTTTTTTGGTCAAATAAATACACATGCATATATGTGCGTGTTTCATTTTTCATGGTAAACTAAACACAAGGACTGTGTTTAATCCTAAGAGGGAAGAATGTAACGATCCTCCTAGTATGATATTGTTTAAATTATGTACATATGATTTGATGAGTTGTAATTTTCTTTTTACTCCTAGAATATGGTACTGTTGATGGATTTTGTGATTGCAAGACTAGGTATGCTTCTTGGATAGGATAATAAATATCAATTGTAAGAGGTAAAATAGGAAATGATGGCAGTGCAAACCATCACTATGGTAGGGTATTCACAATTATAAGGATTAAAAAAGCCTTAAAAGTGATACACTCTCCATAAATTAATGAGTACGTAGAATATCATATGCATTTCCATTAATATAAGTGAATTGTGAATGTGTATTCACATATTGAGTATATGTGTGAGATATTTTATGTTTTGAGTAGTTTGATATTAGTTTTATTTTTTCTTTATCTAGTTAAATACATAAATATCCAATGGTAAGGAAAGTGCCATAAGAATGGAAGCTATTCCTTCTAGGTAGATGATAGCTCTCATTATCATAAAATTACCTAAAGAAATCATTTTGGAGGTATAGAAAAGTAAATTTTACTTGTATGATTGTTGGCTCTCTTCTACTTGCCTTAGAAATTTAATTAAAAAGTAATAAAGGAAGAGAAATTATTTTTAAAGTTATTTGTTATAAATGTCATCTATAATCCACGTCATGATCATCGCTTTATCAAAAAAATTGGGTAAGAGATAAGACCATTAAATGGTACCTTCTACAAGATTTATCTAGTCTCATCCACTTGGGAGGTAGTTTACAATAATCAAATTCTCAAAAGTGGATTTTCATGTTGCGTACTAATACAAAAATGAAGCAAAATCTAACATCAAAAACAAAAAATATTACCCCTATCAACTACCCGTCTAGTTTTTAAAATCCTAAAGAGAGTTGAATTTTACAACCAATATATCTTTGATTGGGTTGTCACAATAGGTGGGACCCATTTCAATGATATATTACCAATTAAAATAAAATTGATTCTATAGTAGGTGTCATGTTATCGAGTGTGAGTTATGTATCATAGATATAAGTGTAGAGTTATTTTTGTAAGGTATCATGTTTGTAATTGTGAATTAAGTGAGTGAAGTATCATGTTTAGAAGTGAGTAGTTAAAAACAATCATGAGAGACTTTACCTTTATGTAATATGTGACATTTATTATGTAAGAGAAAAATATGAAGAGTTAGATCTCCTGTGAGTTTGAGGAGAGCAAAGGTCAAGAGTCATGTGCATATGAAGAGTCTCATGTATGTATATATTGAAGACAAAGCTATGTAATATGTATCAAAGAAGCATTGTGTTTATGCATTGCTTTTAACAGATGTATTTTTAATAAATATTTGAGTGGATTTATTTTTACATTGTTTGAGTGACTTATGTTCATTAATTCCTTTGATATTATTGAGATATTATTTGATCCTAGTGAGTAATAATTTTGTAATAATGGTGGTGATTTACTGACATTATTACAAGGTTCATAGTGTTTTTTCCACACCAAATCATCATCTTTATTCTCTCATGTGTGGAACCTTGCTTATAGCACACATAACCTTCATCCAATGATTAAGGATACTCTTATTGTTGTTCTTTTTCTTTCAACATTGCTTTTGCGTTTGCTTGTGTTTTTTAAATTTATTACTTTAACTCTCATACCTTTTTAAAGGTATGGATTAGCTAGGGCTTGAATCTAGGACCTCCATCTATTAAGGTTGCTCCACCAATGAGTTTCTAGTTCCTCTTGCACCAATCTACAATTTGAATGTAGGAGTCCTCTGCACATTGCTTCAACATCCTCCCAAGCTACTCTATGAATTTTTGGGACTCTAATCTTCAACATTAACTTTGGGATTCAATAATGGATCCTCCCTTAACCTTTCTATGATATTAAATTGTAAAACCTTATGCTATCATACCAATTTTTAGGATCATATACTATTTGATGCTCAAATTGCTCTTATATTAGATATTGTAGAAGCATAAAAATTATTTTATAAGTGTGGAAGCATGTAAATTTATTCTTACACACACTGTATTACACTTACATCACTTAACTAATCAATAATAAAGATTTTGTTGTCATCTATCTTCACTCCATACAATCTAATCCAACTACTATGAACAATGCATAAGTTAAATAATCTACCCAAACATAAAAAGATTAACTCATGAAAAATACATCAGTATATATGAAATAATGATAATATTAATAATAACTTCTCCAAATTATTATTATTTATTTACAAACTCTTATTTTTATACTATTGTACAAACTTTTTAATTTTCAATTACCTTTTCCTCTTCTTCTTCTTCTTCTTCTTCTACTTACCTTATTATCTTTATAATTATATATATATATATATATATATATATATATATATATATATATATATATATATATATATATATATATTCCTTTTTATTTTTAGTTATACTTATTACAAATACCTCGCTGTAGAGATTGAACCAGGTCACATCATCAATAATACAAGTAAATAATTATATTTTTTATATTCTTCCTATCCACTCCAATCGAAAAATCCTTTGTATACAAAAGGATTTTGAAAAAATAATAATTTCATGAAGAGTGTTCGCTTGGGTCACCAACACAGAGAAGCAAAATCATTTCAGAAGTATAAATTTCCACTCATTTACTCTAGTTTTTGGTTGAAGCACAAAAAAACATACCTCTCTCTCGTGTGTTTCAGTAATAGACAAACATAACATCAAAATTAAAATAAAATATTTTGACTTTATTTTCCATTTTATCTCCCTTAACAACTCATAAACACCTTTTAATTTTTCCATTATGCAATTTCTAATTTAAAAAACCTTGGGTAAATTAAAAATATTTTTTAATTTCCACACCATGCAATTTTTGGATTAACAAAACCTTGGCAAATAATAATGTGAGTGCATACCTTTTATTAACCCAACAAAAAACCTTGGCAAGTTTTGAACACCCGATCTCGCCTCTCCAAGCACCTTTGCACAAAGTGCGCCCACTTATTGGGCTACGTGCCATCACATAATAGATAGAATGCACAACATATTTTTCTCCCTTCTTCGATGGTGCAAACAAAAATAAACTTCTCCCTTTGTAAAATGGCGATCGCATGGATCAAACCTAAAAAATTGCACCTGCGAATGACTTAACACAGCCCTTGGCTACCAACTGTACTACTCAGCTCTTTGGACCTTCGTTGGCGCTCCCCTTGCATTTATTCTTGTGTATGCCCTCTTAAGACTTTTAAACACATGCGAATCATTTCTTTACCAACATAGCACATGATTTCCTTTGGGCAATAATCATTCACATTGATGATTTATAAAAAAACTTTCCCCCTTTTTATACTATGTGCCATATTATTCAAAACGTCGGTGAACCTTGAACATTAAAATTTAATTTAAACTTTTGTGCCTTAATTGATTTAAATTTAAATTTTAACCTTATGGTTAAAATATTTAAATTTAAATAATTTAAACCTTAGTCTTTAAAATCTACTACACGGGTGTTTTGGAGTAATTAAAATTTTATAACTCCTTGGCCTTAATTTTTATTCAATCTAATTTGTAACTTGAAATATTATAATATTGGATCTTATAATATTATTATTTCCATTTAAACCTGCTTCTTTACCTTTTGGAAAAACCATTTGAAGATATTAATGACACCAAAACATGGACATCAATATTTTGACATGAATGCATGGATGACAATGAAATTTGGTCATCATCGTCTTGACATAAATGACAATAAAACATGCTCATATTTCAAACAATGTATTTTTAATAAATATTTGAGTGAGTTTATTTTTGCATTATTTGAGAGAATCATGTTCATTAATTCCTTTGATATTCTTGAGATATTATTTGATCCTAGTGATTAATAATTTTGTGAGAATAGTAGTAATTTTCTAACATTCTTACAAGGTTCATAGTGTTGTTTCCACACCAAATCATCATATTTATTCTCTTATATGTGGGACCTTGCTTCTACCATACATAAGCTTCATCCAATGGTTAAGTATTACTCCCCTCTCTAAGGATACTCTTATTATTGCTCATTTTCTTTCAACATTGCTTTTGCTTTTGCTTGTATTTTTTTAAATTGATTACTTTAACTCTCATACCTTGTTAAAGGTATGGACCAGTTAGGGCTTAAATCTAGGTCCTCCGTCTATTAAGGTATATCCACCAAAGAGTTTCTAGCTCCTCTTGAACCAATCTACAATTTGAATGTAGGAGCCCTACTCATTGCTTCAACTCTATGAGTTTTTGGGATTCTCATATTCAACATTAGCTTTGGGATTCAATAATAACTCCTCCTTTAACCTTGCTATGATACTAAATTGTAAAATCATATGCTATCATACCGATTGTTAGGATCATATACTATTTGACACTCAAATTGCTCTTATATTAGATATTGTAGAAGCATACAAATTATTTTCTAAGTGTTGAATCATGTAAATTTGTTCATACACACACTATATTACACTTACACCACTTAACTGATCAATAATAAAGGCTTTGTTGTCATCTATCTTCACTCCATACAATATAATCCAACTATGAACAATGCATAAATTAAATAATCTACCAAAATATAAATAAATTAACTCATGAAAAATACATCATTATATAAAATAATGATAATATTTTTAATAACTTCTCCAAATTATTACGCCGAGAGGCATTCCTACAATGGCAGACATGGGGGTGGGAGGCAAAGAGGTCATACATGTCACGCTATAAACAATTATTTTTTTATTAAAAAAAACGACATTAACAAAAACATTTAAAATATTTAAACTAAAATAGCCAACTAACCAACTGTTGAAACTATTTAATAAATAAAATATTGTATAAATACATGAATATCCATTGCAATATACCAAAAACAATCTATGACACAATTGATTTCAAACTGCTTCTTGACATCATTGAAATTAAAAATGCAAACAATTGATACTAAAAACCTTTGATACTCCACAAAACATTTTATACAAGAATTGACTTAGTATATTATATTATTATATATAATATAATACTATATTATTAATTTCTAGGGGATTTATCGAATGTATGATAACTATAGTATTATTGTAATATTAATATAAGTATTATAAGTTGGACTATAGTATTATTAATATAATATTAATATTATATATTATAGTATTATAATATTATAATATTATAATACTATAATATATATATTATAGTATTATATAATATACTATTATAATATATATTATAATATTATTATGATAATGTATATTATTATTATAGAATACTAATATCAGTTTATATATATATTGTACTATTTTAATATTTATTAATTTAAACTAATAATATTTAAAATATTTTTTTATAGGAATGGTAGAGACATTTTTCGTAGGACTGCCCAAACCGCCGAACTCGTTTTGGCCATATCTCACTCATCCGGACTCGGATTGAGCTGAAATTTTGAGGGTAGATGCCTGAAAAACCCTAGAACGTCTCCACCAATTTTCATATCATTTGGAGCAACACATATCCTAGCACATCCCTATGTGTGAACGATATATTTGGCAAGCGGCTATGCGAGGGTTTCATCTGGGTTGAGTGCAAGCAGCTCCAGAGGTTGGTTTTTAGGGCCTTCGGGCCCTAGCGGCCAATATTTTTGTGGTTTATGCTCAATATTTTAGTAGGAAATGTTGCAGGGGATACAATATGGGTTAGAAATTTGTCTTTCAATAGATCATACTATGAACTTGAGTGACAACGGCTTCCAATTTGCTGCACAAAAGAAAAGTGAAAACCATACCTTTCCACGACGTCTAGGGCAAGGATTAAAGAGATCACGAAACAAGTTTCAAGCAGTTGATCAAAAAATGGCTCATATCTCAAGTGAATCTGGTGCTAAGGTGCACCCACAAAATAATTCTACTATGAAAACCCCTGTCAAGGGTAAGAATTTTGAAGACTCAGTCCCAAAAATGAATTTTAGGGATGCCCTTCATGGTGGACAGCCTCAGCCCAATGCTAATATCAATATTAGGGCTTCCCATAAACCTCTAAGAATGCCTAAGATTGATCCCAGGAAAATGGAGTCGGGATGTCTTAAAGCGACTGATGGAACTCCTATTGTTAAGCTTGATATGGGTAACATTCAGACTGGCATTGAAGATTTGGAAAAAAGAGGACTAATTTGTCGGTTCGTGGGTTTTCGTCCGAGTCTATCTGCTTTCAAAGTCTGGGCTGCAAAAATCTAGAAAACTAAAGGTGAGTTACAAATCTCTATTTATCCAAATGGTTATTTTCTTGTTTTATTTGCTAATAATGAAGATAGAGAGAAAAATTTTCAAGGGGGTCCTTGGTTTTTTGGAAGGGCAAGGGTTTTCATGAAGCCCTGGCATACTAAATTTAAAGCCGAAGAAGAGATGCCTTCTATAGCTCCCGTGTGGGTTAGACTCTTTGGCCTCCCTATTGAATTTTGGAATCCTACTATTTTTTCTTCAATTGGAAACTCTTTAGGAACTTTTATGATGACTGATGATTGTACTCAAAATTTTGAACATATTATTTATGCTCGGATTTGTGTTTTAATGGATTTTGACAAACCCCTACCTAAAAATATCACATTACAATTTGGGGAAGACACTTGGGAGCAAGTAGTGGACTATGAGAACATTCCTTTTCGTTGTAGAATTTGCCATGAATATGGTCATTTGGCCAGTGCTTGCCCAAATAAAATTCCTGATCAAAAGAAAGAAGATATAAACTCAACAGGTTTCCAAATACCTAAGAAGAAGAACACTCGAAAAAAACCTAGTTATGAAGGATCAATCAAAGTCATCTGCTAATATGTTTGAAATCCTTTCCACAAATGATGTCCCAAGTGAGGAAGAGGAAATAATGGAAACTGAAATCTTAGAAACACAATTTAAATATGAAGGGAAGAACTCAGAGACAAACCAACAAATCAAAGGTTTTCAACATAAAAAAAAGGAGAAAATTTACACAAGAAAAACAATATTTCAAATGTCAAAACTTCAAATAATGCAGGTCCCAATATAGACTCCATTGAACCATCTAGTAAAATTTTGGCTGTGTACGAGCATTCTTCAAGGTTAGAAGCCATCTCAGATTCAATTGGAATAAGTCAAGAAACAGGGAAAAAAAATTGAAGATGGATTCTAATCAAAAAGTAGGTCGCAAGACCAATCAATATCATATGGTAAAAGAAGGTGAAAAGCTTGTAGAGGAAGGTAAGATTAATGCCCTTCCCAAATTTTTTAGCCCCGGTATTAATGAAGATCATCACTTGGAATATTAGAGGACTCAAAGGGAGTCTTTCAAAACAAAATGAAATTAGAAGAATGATTCAGATAAATCATCCACATCTTGTTTTCCTTCAAGAAACAAAGATGTCAATGGAGGATATGGACTTAATTGCCAGTAAAATTTGGCCAGTGGAAAAGTGGTTTCCCTCGGTTCCCAAGGGACTTTGGGTGGCATTGCTTGTCTTTGGGACCCAAAAGAGGTAGTTATTCACCATATGGTTGGCAGTTGGGGTTTGTTGGCTATAGCTATTCAAAGTAGACATTCCAACCAGATTATGCTCTGCATTACTATTTATGCCTCGACTTCTTTGGAGGAAAAAAGAAGACAAGTGGAAGGATATTACTCATATTATCTCTCATTTTCCTAAAGCTTGGATCTTGATCGGAGGAGATTTCAATACCATCCTCTCTCTAGATGAGAAAAGGGGGGAAATAGAAATTTGGACAAAAGCATTGACCTCATGAGCGAATATATTGCAAACCTCCATCTTGTGGATATCCAACTAGATAATGGCCTTATGACTTGGTCTAACAGAAGGCAAGGCTTAGCTTGTATAATGGAGAGATTGGATAGGTTTTTGCTCTCTAAAAATTTCTTAATCCATGGTCACATTCCTAAAGTGAAGACTCTTAATAATGCTGGTTCGGATCATTGGCTAGTCATGGTGGAAATGTGGAAAACCAATGTGAGTTTCTCTCCTTTTCATTTTCAATTAATGTGGCTTAGAGACATTTCCTTCAGACCTCATGTGCAACAATGGTGGAAGGAAGGTAAACCTAGGCATGGGACTAAGATGTTCTATTTTGCCAAAAGACTCCAATACATTAAATCCAAAATCAAGACTTGGAACTGGAAAGAGTTTGGGGATGTTCATAAAAAAAACATGAAGTTATTGCTCATATTGAAAATTTGAATAAGAAAATCCATTTAGATGGCCTCACAGAGAAGAGAAGTGCAGATGAAATTAAACTCACAACTCAGTTAGAGGAATGGGGAAAAAGAGAAGAAATCTTATGGAAGCAAAAATCTAGAATTCAATGGCTCAAAGAAGGAGATCGAAACACAAATTTCTTCCACAAATCTCTTCTAGCTCGAAGATCTCACAACTTTATTTCTTCCTTAAAATCAGATTCTGGAGATGTTGTTTATACTTGGGATGGCATGAACTCTATTGTTGTTGATTACTTTTCCAATATTTTTGCTGCTACTCCTCTTGACTCAGCTTCACAACAAAATGTTCTTCAAGCAATCCCTTCTCTTATCACTTCTGAGGAGAACTCTATTTTGACTACTCCTGTTACTATCAATGAGCTTCAACAAGTAGTTTTTAAAATGCAAAAAGGGAAAACCCTAGGTCCTGATGGTTTTCCTATTGAGTTCTACCAAGAGTTCTGGGATATCCTTCATGTTGATTTATTAGAGGTGGTGGAAGAAGCTAGGAAAGCCAAAGAAATTTTGAAGGTTATCAATAAAACTTATATTACTCTTGTTCCAAAAGCTCAAGAGGTTGATCATATCTCAACTTTTAGACCTATTGCTTTATGTAATGTTCTTCTCAAAATCATTACTAAAATCATGGCAGAAAGGTTGAAGCCTCTTTTGCATAAGATTATTTTCCCAGAGCAAGGGGGTTATGTGGAAGGACGTCAAATAGTAGATGAGATAGTTCTTGCTCAGGAAGCCATCCATTCCATGGATATGCAAAATTCTCCTTCCATGTTCATTCGGTTAGACTTATCCAAAGCTTATGACAGAGTGGATTGGCACTTCCTTATCAAAGTTTTGAGGCAATTTGGTTTCTCTAAGGATTGGATGGATTGGATTATGGGATGTATCTCTTCAGTTTCCTACTTAGTTCTTATCAATGGCAGGCCTTCTCAGTCTTTCCCAGCTTCTAGAGGTATTAGGCAAGGTGACCCGCTATCCCCTTATTTATTCATCATTCTTGTTGAATGCTTGGGTAGGACTATAACCAAAAAGAGGGAAAACAAAACCCTTGAGGGAGTTACCATTGCTCATGGAGCTAGACCTATCTCTCATCTTCAATTTGTGGATGACTCTACTCTTTTAGGTAAAGCTATAGTTAAGGAAGCTTCTAATATTAAGCAAATCATTAGCTATTTTTCTAAGGCTACTCGGGAGTTGATCAATGAAGACAAATCTAAAGTTATTTTCTTTCACTGCTCGCTAGACAAGAATCCATGGTCTTGGATAAATTAAGATATAAGAAGACCTCTCTTCCAATCACTTATTTAGGTATTCCCATAAATATTCAAAGGCAGAAAAATAAATATTGGAATTGGTTGTTGGACAAAGTCAAGAAGAAAATTGGAAAGTGGACCAACAAGTGGCTTTCTTCTCGGGGGTAGAATCACCTTGGTAAAATCAGTCCTTCAAGCTATTCCTATTTATGTTTCTTCCATTTTGAATATCCCAAAGGTTGTTCTTCGAGAATTGGATCAAATCAGTCATCGTTTCCTTTGGAGTGGTACTAAGGAGAAAAGAAAATGGGCCTTGGTGAAATGGGATACTTTATGTCTTCCTAAGAGTGAAGGGGGGTTAGGATTTTGGTCTTCAATTAATAACAACAAAGCTTTAGCTGCTAAATTATATTGGAGGATGTTGCATAACCCCAATGCTCTTTGGGCCAATAATCTTCGTGCTAAATATGTTGAGAACAAAAGTCCTGAAGACCTTGTTCGCTATCAACTTCCTACCAAAGGTTCTCCCATTTTAGCAGTTCTTAAGACCGGTGAGGATTTGATAAAGAAAAAATTATTTTGGATCATTCATAATGGTCAACATGCAAATTTTTGGACAGATTCTTGGGATGGTCACAAGCCTTTGATAACTCGGTTTCTCGATTGGAGGCCTTGGATGGAGGAGCTTCACCGAGCTAATTGGATAAAGGTGGCTAATTACTATCGGTACCATACTGGTAATTCAAAGGTTGGTAGATATTGGATCCCTATTGAGGACCGGCCTATTCAAATCCCAGAAAGGCAAAGACAAGATATCCAAGGCATCCTTCATATGAGATCCCTCTCTTGGTCCCATGAAAAAGATTGTTTTGGATGGAACAACACTACTAAGGGTGAGTATTCAGTTGCTCAAGGTTATTTGACCTTATGCCATAATAATCCCAACCATTCTTCTGACATATTTTCTCGATTGTGGGCTCAAAAGCTCTGGCCTAAGGTGAGGTTCTTTAATTGGCTTTTATTGCATCGTAGGGTGCTTACTGGTGAGCAACTTATGAAGCATGGTTTTCATGGCCCTTTTAGATGTGAAATGTGTGAAGAGAATGTAGAAAATATCAACCATATTTTTATTGAGTGTACTTTAGCCTCTGAGCTATGGAGGAGAATGGCCACTTTACTTGGCTTACAGTGGTCCAATTTTTTTACTTTTGAACAACTTTGGAGGGATTGGCCTAATCAAGAGGGTGTTGATCATTTTATTAGGCAGTTAGTTTGGATGGGTTCTACCATTCTTCTTTGGAATATTTGGAATGAAAGGAACAACCAAATTTTTAATCAAGATAGGAAGGATATTCACTATATTTGGCAAAAGACCATAGCCAACTTAGTTGAATCAGTCCATCAACTCCTTAATCACCCCCAAAACTCCCACCAAAGATGGGATCAAGTGATGCAAATATTGAAGATTAAACCTTCTAAGGGCAACCAACTTAAAGGGAATGTGAGTATTAGTAAGATGGATAGGACTAGAAATTGGCAACCTCCTCCTAAGGATTTTGGAAAAGTCAATACTGATGGAGCCTCTAGAGGGAACCCTGGAAAAGCCAATGTGGGAGGAATTGGTAGACTTTCGGATGGCTCCCTGGTTTTTACTTTTGCTGAGAATTTGGGTATTCTTTCCAATAACCTTGCTGAGGGGTATGGTATCCTCAGAGGCCTTCAGGAGGCTACTAAGGTTGGATGGGAAAAGGTGTTAGTTGAGTCTCACTCTCAACTTATGATTAATCTCTTGAAGACTCCTTCTAAGAATCATAAGGTGGATTGGAGAATAAAAAGAATTATTGAGAAGATTCAGTTAATCGAGATGGGATTTTTGAAAGTTGATTACAATCATGTGGTTAGAGATCAAAACAAGAGTGTTGATGCTTTAGCTAATTGGGCTTTGGACAAAGGTGATCTTACTTGTTATGGCCACCCTCCTATATGGTGGGCTTCTCAAATTAGGGAAGCTCTTCTTTCTATCATTTCTTTGGATGGCTCCAGTTCTGAAGGTACCTAGTTTCTTCTTGTTTTTTTTTTTTTGCTTCTCTTTGGTTCATTCAGTTTTTTTAGTTCCCTAGCTCATTCTATTCTTTATTTTGTTTCCTCTGTTGATTCTTGCCTTAATAGTCTTCTGGTCTAGATAGGTCATTGTTTTGTTCATTTTTTTTTCTTTTTTCTTTTTTGTTTTTTTTGTTTAGTTTTTTAAGGTGGGTGGGTTCTTTTGTTTTGTTTTGTTTTTGTGTTCTTTGTGTTGTTTTTTGTTGTTCTTGTGTTTTTGTTGTTTTTTTTTTTATGTTTTTTGTTATTGTTCTTGTGTTTTTTTCGTTCTTGTTCTTGGGTTTCTCTTTGTTTGTGTTATTTCGTGTTTTTATGTGTGAGTGTTTTCTATGTTTTTTGTTTTTGTTTATTGTCTGTTGTTGGTTGTTTTTTATTTTTATTTTTATTTTATTTTATTTTTTAGGTTTTGGTTGTGTTTATTTTTCATGTTTTTTTGGGTTATGTCTTTGTAGTGTTCTGTTGTTTTTGTCTTGTTTGTGTTTTGTTATGTGGTTCTTGTGTTTTTCTATGTGGTTTGTGTTGTGGTTTCTTTTATCTTATTGTGCGTGTTTGGTTGTGCTTTTGTTTTTGACACACTCAAGGAGCATGTTTTTTATTTTATTTTATTATTTTTGTTGTTA
Organism: Wollemia nobilis; assembly: GCA_028583015.1. Classification (NCBI taxonomy): domain Eukaryota; kingdom Viridiplantae; phylum Streptophyta; class Pinopsida; order Araucariales; family Araucariaceae; genus Wollemia; species Wollemia nobilis. The sequence continues at coordinate 114,049 of JAQPPZ010000162.1, forward strand.
TTTACTTATTTTTAAATTGGTTTTGTGTGTTTGTTTGCTCCTTGAGTATGTCAAAGGTGGTAGGCCAGGTCCGAGTCCTGGGCATTTTTGGTGGAATGGATACCCCTGCCTCCTTGGGTCTTACCCGAAAGTGGCATCCCTTTTGGGATGTTTTCCACAAATAAAAAAAAATAAATAAATAAATAAATATATATATATATATATATATATATATATATATATATATATATATATATATATATATATATATATATATATATATATATTATAGGAACAAATAGAAAATACACCAAAAATAAATATATCAGAGGAGGAAAAGAGGCAACAATGTTTGGCATATCAAAAAGAATATCAGAGACAGAGATGTGAATAGATAACAGTTAGCCAAAGAGAAAGAGAAAATGAGAAACAAAGATAAAATCATGCAAAATGCAAGGCAGAATCAACAATTGAAAAGATACAAGAAGAAAGAAAAAATGAACAAAACAAAAAAGAATGTCTCGTGCACAAATGACACAGGAACAAGACATAAAATAGAACCAAAAAATGATAGACATAGATAATGAGGTGAATAATGAAATTCAAATCCTCCATCAGAAACTTGAGAGAATTAGACGATCTAACCAAGATAGACAAAGGCAACAGGGTAATGGAGAAAATATTGAAGACAATGAAGTAGTACGACAGATGGATGCATCTGAAGCATCTTATTTTATTAGAAGAAATGCTTCAAATATAGTTGTCATTCAACAGACACAAAGCGGATGCAACGATATTAACATGGAGATGCATCAAGAAAGGACATCACAACCTCAAAGAGAAGAAAATATTGAAGGTATAGCAATAAATATACAACAAATTCTAACATATGGTGTGATCTAAATGAATCGTAGACTATATTTCGACATCAATTAGATAGTCTTGCATCATCATAGATGTGTTATATTTGTGATGAATGCTATCCTAAAATAAAGGTGTGTTTGACAGACAAAGGTCTAGTATGTAATAGGTGTCGACAAGAAAAAGGTCCTAATCGATTTTCTGCAGAGAATAATATGGATCCTGGACTACAACCACCTGAACTTGCAAATTTGACACAAATTGAAGAAATGTTGATAGCCTGTGTTAATCCCATATTATAGGTAACACATGCTACGGGAGGCCAATACAAGTATAAAGGGCACATAATAAGTTTTCCTCAAGAGGTGAAAGAAATTGCTAAGGTATTGCCTCATTCAAATAAGTGATTTTCCAATCATTATTGTTAGGAGAAAATATCAACGTGGTACAAATTATAATTTTATAGTGAATAAAGAGAGAGTATACAAAGCTATTAAGTATAAGGTTGAGCATGATAAGTTTTATAAGGATGTAAAAATTGATGAAAATGTTTTGAGTGAACTCCTAATAGACACCACTACAAATGTCTTTCATAGCATCTGAAGCATCTTTTTTTCTTAGAAGAAATGCTTCAAATATAGTTGTCATTCAATAGACACAAAGCAAATGTGATAATATTAACATGGAGATGCATCAAGAAAGGACATCGCAACCTCGAAGAGAAGGAAATATTGAAGGTATAGCAATAAATATACAATAAATTCCAATATATTGTGTGGATTCCAATTAATCGTAGACTATATTTTGACATCAATTAGACAGTCTTGCATCACCATCGATGTGTTATATTTGTGATGAATGCTATCCTGGAATAAAGGTACGTTTGATAGAAAAATGTCTAGTATGTAATAGGTGTCGACAAGAAAAATGTCCTAAACAATTTTATGTAGAGAATAATATGGATCCTGGACTACAACCACCTAAACTTGCAAATTTGACATAAATTGAAGAAATATTGATAGCCCATGTTAATCCCATATTACAGGTAATAGATGCTACGGGAGGCCAATAAAAGTATAAAGGGCACACAATAAGTTTTCCTCAAGAGGTGAAATAAATTGCTAAGGTATTGCCTCATTCAATAAGTGATTTGCCAATCATTATTGTTAGCATGGTACAAATTATAATTTTACAGTGAATAAAGAGAGAGTATACAAAGCTCTTAAATATAAGGTTGATCATGATAAGTTTTATAAGGACGTACAAATTAATGAAAATGTTTTGAGTGAACTCCTAACATACACCACTACAAATTTATTTCATAAACTTAATTTTTTCCATATGGAGTTCAATTTTGATATGAATGAATATGTATTTATGGTTCCAATTCTAGAGACTAATGAAGGAAATATAATTGATCACACCACATCAATGGCATCCAAACCACCTAATTCTTCAAGGGAGATGAAACTCATTCGTGCATCGGTAAACAACCCTAATGTGGATCCTGGAACACTTATTGATTGGCCTGGAATTGGAGTATCTCCTATAAATGAGTATGTTACAAAAGAGTTATTGGATATGGCCTTCCTGAAATTATTTGTAGATGGAAATTATGATTGGTTGTAGCCTAGAATGAAAAAACTTCATCTACATGAATTCGTAAAACATATAATTCGATATAGAGATCATCATTTTGGAAAAATTCAATATTTAGATATTTCATGATGAACATGATTATGCGATATCATGAACATAATTCTTCAGCAATATTTGTAAAGAAGAGTCTTCAAGACTTACCCATTACAATCAATGAACTGCATGAACATATGAAAATATCCCTCAATCCCATCTTGAAGATCGCTTAATGCATTTTGGTACATTGTTAAGAGACACAAGATCTTACTGGACAAAGTGTCATGCTGAGTTTAATGACTTATTACATCAAATTGGGTCACCCACTATTTTCTTCACCTTAAGTGCAGTTGATCTGTATTGGCTCGACCTACATGCATTTATGCCAAGAACTCCACCAATTGATCCTCATGAAGCACAAAAATGGAGAAAACAAAATATTATTGACTATCCTCATATTGTAGCTTATTACATGCATATTCGAAACACCACATTTCGAAAGGAGGTGTTGCAAAAAAAAATGAAAGTAAAAGAATTTTGGTGTAGATACGAATGGCAACATAGAGGCTATCCTCATGTACATGGTTTCTTATGGTTAGAGGGAGCTCCAAATATGGACAATTTATATTGCAAAAATAAAAATCAAGTTAAAAATGCACAAAGATATTTTGATAATATTGTGCATGCATGGAATCCTCGAGGAGACCCTCACAAATAGAATATATAGGTAAATATAAATAACTGTTTACATTTATATTTATATGATTTTATATTTAGGTTTGTATTTATATAGTTATGAATTGGAAGTATTACAAAGTTTCGGTCAACATCCATGTTTGAGAAATACACGACAACTTATGCAAATTGATGCAAATCTAGATTACGAAGAGATTATCAATTGTGTAGAGTGCCACACACTATGTAGAGAGGGTGCTTGCTTACAAAAAAAAGAGGGGAGATGGTTTGTAGGTATGTAGAGGTAATTCAAAGTATTTCAACTATTCCACATATACATAAAAAAATTGTAACTAATACCATTTATATTATTTCTTTTATTTAGGTACAATGCACCATGGCCTCTGAATCTAGAAGGTTCAAAATTATACGAAGATCCTGAAACAAGAGATAAGAAGTATGAACCAACGAGAAATGATGAGTGAGTAAACACACATAATCATTACATTTTATAGTTATGGAGAGAAAATGTAGATTGGCAACCTTTTCTTACTACTTTAAAAAAAAACTGTCCATTACACCGCACCAACGGGGCGCCATTTAACTAGGTGCAAACAACAGGAACCTAACCCAAAAAAAAAAAAAAAAAGCATGCAATTATGAAACTATATTGCCAAGTATGTTCAATGATAAAAAAAATTGAAAAAGGTATCCGAGAAGAAGAAGAAAGCAAGAAGAACAAAAAAGATTTTTTCAACTTCTTACAAATATCATAGATGCAAAAACTATTGATGACTAACAATTATTGATGAGAAGGACCAATACATCATTAGATGCACCTACAATAGAATAAATTGGCAATAGCTTCCATATATTTGCCACAAATGAGAATGTGCATAATCATAATAGGAGACAATTGTTAAAATCAAAATATCTTGTGGCACATAGTATTGCAACAAAAGGGGGAAGAACTAATCTAGGAGGAGGTGATAATGAAAAACTTGAAGTTGAGTTACTAATTACAAAAAATGCAAGAGTTATGTTAACAACAAACTTATGGACTGAAGTTGGACTTGTTAATGATGCATTATGATATATTCAAAATATAGTCTATAAATTTGGAAGTTCTCCACCAAACCAACCAACATATGTTTTGGTGGAGTTTGATAACTACACAGGGATGTTATTTGATGATACATCTCCTTGAATTGTTCCAATTACACCAATAGAAAAGGGAAAGATAAGAGAAATTCCATTAAAATTAGCTTGGGGATTGACAATTCATAAGTCACAATGTTTAACACTTAATAAAGCAACAATTGACATAGGATAGACAGAAAGACAAGGTTTAACTTTTGTTGCCATCTCAAGAGTTAAGGCATTGGAAGTACTTAGAATAATACCACCCTTTTCATATGATCGATATGAAAAATTGAAGTTGATAAAAGGAGTTGCTAAGAGAAAGGAAGAAGAAGAGTGACTAAAGTCTTTGGAGCTTAAATGATTGGCTCTAGCCAATCTATGAAATAATAAGGTGTTTATCAACATCAATATTTGAAATAATAAGGTGTTTATCAACATCAATATTTGAAATAATAAGGTGTTTATCAACACCACCTATTGGGATTCAGATTTGTTATCACTTGAGCATTTTCATCTCACTCAAATCTATTTTAAATATTTTTGGCATGTTATATTTATCAATACATTTATATATATATATATTTTTTAAAATGTCATTAAAAATATTTTAATATAATAATTGTGTGGTCGTGGATGCTACTAGCTTAGATATAAAGGATATATATCTAAAAGCGCCAAGAGTTATCAATATCTCGGTGCCTATCTCATTTCTTGGGGGTGTTATCTCCAAGATAGGTGCCTCGGGATTGATAAATCTTGGTGTTTTTATATATATATCCTTTATATATAAGCTAGTTATTATTTATTTATAAACACCTATTTTTATACTTTTGTACAAGCTTTTCTATTTTAACTTACCTTTTCTTCTTCCTCTTTTACTTACCTTATTATCTTTAAAATTATATATATATATATATTGGTATTAATTTAAAGAGAGGATTTTGAAAGGGTCCCCACAACCTTATACATACAGCCAAACTCTCAACCATAATAACAATCTCCAAAATATTATACCTATTAGGAATAACCGAGAGAGTTTAATTCCTAATAACCATAATGATTCCGAAGAGAACATAGAAAAGCACAACACTTTGAAGGCAAAACAAACTCTAACAAACTTTGGTCAAATGGTAAAGCGAGACCGAACACCCCTTCCAATGAGAGCCAAAGGGATGTACGACTCCTTACAAAAATAAAGCATCACGAGCCTATTTCCTAGCAAGGGAGACTACATCATTTGGGACATTGTTTTTCCACGCAAAAAAAGTAGCATAGTAGACACCACGGTTGGCCAACATATCGACCAGTGCATTCCCTCACAGAAAACATGACAAATATTCACCTATTCAAAAGCGTATAGCAATATTATAGCTTTAGCAATAACATTTATAATGTTCTAGCTAGGTGTACACTCTGCATTGAGCATCTTGATTATGTTCAAAGATTCACCTTTGATTTCCACATTCTGATAGGTAGCATTCGCTAAAAAATTCACCGCCATATAAGTTGTGTGAGCCTCTATGAAGTGTGAATATTGGGAATCAAGGGGTTCAGAAAATACCATGAGGATGTCGCCATTCTCATTTTGCACAACACTGCTTGCTCCAGCCTTATCAAGGTTACCCTTTGAGGCCCCGTTGAAGTTAAGTTTCATCCAATTGGGAGTCGGATGGACCCACTTAATTCTTGCTTTAGGATCAGGTTCGATGGTAGGGGGGTGAGGAAGATGGCTCCAACCCAATTGAAATTCCAAATCAACTTCATTAGAGGAGGAGGTCATCTTGGGTTGTTTACCCACAAAGACAACCAAGACATTCTCTGACGTTCTATTAATGATCTTAGTATCCACCCTGACAACATCGGTCTCAACATCATTAAAATAACGAGCATTTCATTATTTTCACACCCCCCCCCATGCATGGGGAAGCATAATTTTCCACAACCAATATAGTCGTTGGGACACGAACGATGAACACCATTGAAGAATGTTGTCCATCAATGTACTTGGAAACATCCAATAAATGTTAAACCAATTAAAAATAAACATAGATACTTACCATATGAACGATTACCTGAGGAGTAGATGTTGCATGGATTCCTAGTTCGATTTGCATAGATAGCATCTGTTCACCATAATGTGAACCCTCTTTCAAATATTATCCAGAGAAAGTATTTTATTTTGAGCCGCTAGCTAGAAATAAATATTGATATTTGGGATTAGTCTTTTAATCCAAATAAGATTCACTGGAAAAGGAGCCTCATATTTTGGCAGAAGGAAGGAATAAGCTGATTTAACAATAAAGTCACCTTCAGCTTCCCTATTCCAAATCAAACAGTCTCTGGAATCATCCTATCTAATCGCATACCTGTGAAGTTCCACTAAAAGTCTCTTGGTTGGACACCCAATAGGGATGAGAATTCCACGAATGCCTACCATTGACAATAGGTATATATTGGGAAACCCAAATTTTGCCTTCTACTATCACTTTCAAAGCAAGAACCTTGAGATTTGGATCATCCAATAACGACTGTTCCCTCAACCAATGGTCTTCCAAAAACTTGATTTTTCTCCCATCACCAATGATCCACCTACTTTTAGCCTTCATAAGGTCCTTGATATTTGTTAAGCTTCTCCATAAAACTGAGCCTCTCGGGGAGAGATCGTCTAACAAGAAAGAATTAAATCTATATTTTGCTTTAAGGATAGAACACCAAGGTCTCTCGGTGTTCGAAGCAACCAACCACCTTGATTTACCAACCTAGCTCTATTCATAAATGCTACTCTTTTCAAATTTAGACCCAAATCATTTGTCCTCTTGCAAATCTGATCCCAAGCGACCAAGTGGTACTTGCCTTTTAAATTCGATCCAGCCCAAAGAAATGTTTTACAAATATGATCAATTTTATCTGTTAATTTAGGAAGGAGCATGAATAAGGACATAAAATAAATGGGTATGCTCTGGAGCGTGCTTTAAACAAGTACCGCCTTACCTGCTTGGCCCATAAACACCCCTTTCCAAGATGCTAGTTTACGTTGGATTCTTTCAATCAAAGGGTCCCATAGTGAGTCTTTCATTCTCCCCATGAAGAGAGGCAATCCAAGATAGGTAATTGACGGTTTGGCAATCCTACAATTGAGTATATTCATAATCTTTGATTGCCTAGATTTTGGAGTGTTAAAAAAGTAGAGAAATCTCTTCATAAAGTTGATCTCTTGACCAACAGCCCTCTCATAACATAATAATATCTTTTTAATATCCTGGGCAAAAAATACCGATGCACCACTAGCAATCAAAGTGTCATCAACAAATTGGTGATGAGATATAGGCAGACATGGGAGAGCTAGATGAAGACCCACCTCCCTACTCAACCTTCCAATCGCTCTCCCCAAAGCCTCCGCCACAAAGAGGAAGAGGAAGGGGAAAGCGGATCACCTTGCCTCAAATCATAGTGAGACTTAAAAAAGTCAAACATCGATCCGTTCACTAGAATGGAGCACCAAATTGAAAAAATGCAAGCTAAAATAAGGGTGACCCACCAATCATTGAAGCTAAACTTACTTATCACCTCTCGTAAGAATGGCCACGTCACTTTGTCATAAGCCTTACTAATATCGAGCATTAAAAGGAAAGCCTCTCTATAATTGTACTTGACTGAATGAAGAATCTCATGCATGACAATAGTGCCATCTAAGATTTGTCTACCCGACACAAAGGCACTCTAAGCCATATCAATGAGATTCGAAAGTAGCCCTTTGAGTCTGTTAGACAGAGCTTTAGAGAGGAATTTATATAAAGAATTACACAAACTGATTGGTCTAAAATCCTTAAATGATGAGGCAGAATTCTTTTTTTGAAAATTAAGGCAATCAACATGGCATTCAGGGATTTAGGAATCTCCATCGATCTTTGGGTTTCTCTCAGAGCCTCCACCACCTCAGACCCGCAAATATTCCAATATTTTTGAAAGAACAATGGAGGAAATCCATCAAGCCCCAAAGCGTTTAAAGGCCTCAACGCCTTAACAACATTAAATATTTCATCATCTGTGAGCAAGGCCTCCAAACCGACGTTCATTTCCTCCATCACAAACGTAGGAATGGCATTTAGCATAACACGTTCTACCGCCAAATCCCATTCTGAGGGAGGACCAAGAAGAGAACTGAATAAATTTACAACCTCTAATCAAATTTCCTCGCTCTTCCTGATAGAGCTGCCATCATCCTTAATATTATCCACTATTCTATTCCTACTCCTCCGATGCATGGTGGACGCATGAAAGAATTGCGTATTCTTGTCACCTTCTCTTAGCCATAATTATCTCGATTTATACTTCAGGTGTAACTCGATTTCCGCTTTTTGTTATGATAATTGACTAAGCACTCATTTTCCTCCCTTAATAACACCTCATCGAGTCCCTGTGACTCAATATTTTTCTCATTTTAGCGACCTTCTTTTTGAAATCTTCTAGCTCCCTAAATATATTACCATACACGTTCTTGTTACACCATCTTAATTGATGATGAAGCCTTTGAATTATGAAGGTAAATTTAAAAAGGCCCGATCCTGACGCTTCCTCATCCCATCATTTTCTCATGCAATATTCAAAGTTAGGGAAGTTGCACCACATTGCTTCAAAGCACAAGGGCATCGAAATCAAAGAAGAGTTTTAAATAGACTTCAAAAGGAGAGGATTATGAACCTGTTGGTCACGAATCCGCCACGGGGAAAGGATTTTTACAATTGCGCCCTAGACCCGGCCAACATTGAAAGAGTTTGGAAGCAAGAAATGGCTCCCAGGACCAATCTCCAGTGGGCTGGTTCCCTTCACTACTCTAAAAATGGGTTTAAGATAGGGTTCTTTGGAAAGAGATTTAAAAGGTTGCGAGAAAGAAATGGGAAATATGGCCACGAGGCCAAAGTGATGGGATCGAAAAATAACGACGAGGAAATTTAAAGTGCGATAATGACAAGCAATAAAAGTTATCAACCTAACTTTCGCACGATGTACGCGAGAGAAACCCTCCAAAATCACATTCCGGGAATCATACTCTCACGGAAGTGCATAAATCCAATATGCAGAATTTAAATGCAACAACCATTAAGACATACAAATGCTATTAGAAATGCAACATAAACAGAAAGGAAATCACTAATGCAAACGCTTGAAAAATAAAAGCCAATCCTTTATTCCTGCAAATGCACTTCAGTTTCTAGCAGCAAGTTTTCCAACCTTTGCAAATGAAAATTACATTGGTTTTTATAGAGGTCCGTCCTCTTTGCAGCATTAAAAACGTAAAACCAACTTCCTCGTGATCTACAATAATATCTTGAAAATCAGGAACACGACCCCTTAATAGCGGCCTCGAGGAAATAAAAATTAAATACCATGAAACGTTCGCGGCCCTTCATTAAATTCGATTCTTCGAACATGTGCATGAAGCCGTTAAAATAATCCACGAACCAATACTTTGAACCAATAAATCCTTTAATTTTGGTGGCATGGGCACTCTTCGACCTTAACCGCATCGGAAATCCGCAAAATATTTAATTCGGGTTATCATTAAATCCTCGAAAATCGAAAAAACCCTTTCGGCCGTTCATATTGCACTTGGCGGGAAAACTGCGCAGGTCGCGAAAATGCGACGGGTCGCGAAATCGCGACGGGTAGCGAAATCGCGACGTCTTATCATTCAATGCGCTTTGACCACCGTTGACCCGCGAAAATGGAACATGTAGCGATTTCGCTACATGTTTCCGTCGTTAGCTCCTCCCTGCGCTACGCCTGCGAAATCGGAACATGTCGCGATTTCGCTACATGTTTCCATCGCCGTACAAAACGCCATTTTTGGTCGCGATTCGGCGACATGTCGGCGACGCGGCACAAGTTTTCACTTTTTGCCTTCGACGCTCACCGGGTCGCGATTCGGCGACATGTCAGCGAATCGCTGCATGTTTTCAACTTAGTGCTTTTACTGCCCGCCGACCCGCGATTTCGGAACACGTCGCGATATCGCGACGGTTCCGCCAACCTACCTGCGTTGACTGCGTTGACCGCGATTACTGCAACATGTCAGCGCGTCGCTGCAATTTTCAGACTTAGCCATTTTTTGCTCAATTTTTCTCCTTTTTTCGCCCAAGCTGCATCAATCAAAGGTCAGATCCCCAACAATACATCAATGCATTCATCAATGAGAATCAATGTGGCAAAAATGCCAACATTCTTGGCGGCTCGCGGGGTATACGGCTCGTCTGTATGCAAGAATCCGAGCCTTAGTCCATTGGGCACGAGTCATATTGGAACTGTAAACAAGCTGCTGCAAAACATGTCAGGGGACTGCTGCCAAACTTCTTCTGCTGCGGAAAACTAGAACTGGAAGAACCTGCATAGAAGCGGTTATAAACTGAAGAAATGGAATGTGATGGTGGAGTGAGCTCTTGCGGTTGCGCAAGCGGTGACTGCAATGGAATGATGAAATGAAAATGAACGAAGTTATGGAGTGGGAATGGAACTAGAAAAGCTGTGAAATGAAATGAACTAGACTGTGAAATAAATGCATAAAAGACTGAACTTAGAGGAAAGGGATAAGAAGGGACGGGAAAAAACAGAAAAGGGAAAAAGAAACAACAGCTTGTGGCTTATTTTGTTTTAATGCAGAAGAAACGAGAAGGAAGAAAATGAAGAAAGAAAAGAGAGGAAACGGGGAAGGGAAAAGAAGAAAGTGCTAGAAAGCCACCAAAGCTGTTGGGAGGAGAAAAACAAAGGAAAAAAAACAAGCATCTACGGCTCGCAGGCAACAAGAACCGAGATGAACAAATAAAAACAATACCACTCTTTTTTTTTTTTCTCTTCTTTTTCTATTTTTTTTTGTGTTTTTTCAAAATACTATATACAATAAGTCACGACATGATTGGCATGTCGCCACCAGACACCCAATCTCAGAATGTTATCCGGTAAATCTGCAATGTCCGACCAGATACGATCATACTTAAGTCGGTCCTTGAAATTGGGCTGGCTCCTTCCTGAAGTTCTCCATGGTGCTGATACTGGCAAGTTATCATACATGCCAAGACCTACACAACTGACAAATAATGCGGAAAAGAAACCCCACCATCTTGAAAAGTTCTCTGACTGTGGACTGAAAACAGGGTCCTCCAACTCCTGGATCCGATCACGGGAATTGTCCGACAGCAGTTCCTTCTTCGGGATCTCTTCGGACTCTACCGTTGATCGACATATTTAACGGGTTCGACTAAATGCTTGCATGTCATGCACGACTATGCCTTCTTGGTGCTCGGGTTCTTCTTCTTTGCTTATATCCTCTGGATCCATCTCCTTATGAAAGCGCAAGCAACCATATTGTTCATTGCCAATCCTTGGCTTTGGATGAGATCTGTCCCTTGAGCTCCACACAACGACATCTCAGGTTTCTGTACAGTATAAGGGAGCTGGCATGAATGTGCAGGGTAAACGGGAGCAGCAACCATCGGAGAAGGTAATGGAGTTTCCCCCCACGGTAACTTTCCTGATAAGTGCAACATACATTACTGCTCGCCTTTGCTTCCTCAAAGATTTGTGGGAAGCGTTGTTCACTGACTGCGACAAAAAGAGACCTATGTCAGAATTAAAAGCGCGAACATAAAAGAGGTGGGCCTGGGTGGGTGATGGACGGATCTTCTATGGAATTCTCTGCCAGCTTCTCAAGAATCGGACATTGAAGTCCGTGATGCTCTCTTGAGGTGCTCTCTTGATGTACATGAAAAATTGGTAGAGATCCAAAGAACTGTAGAAAGGATCTTCATCAAATCTTTTGATCGGTGCTCCCGCGAGATCATCCCATGGTGATGCTTTGACGTTTGAGCGATCTGTACCATTGCAATGCTCTTCCTTCCAAAGGCTGGACCGGAAGTCGGATCATGACATCTTCGTGTTCTATGACATGGATCATGGACAGAATAGCAATATCTTCAACATGTGTCGAGCCATGCCTTCGGTACCATCATATTTTGCCGGGTTCTTCAGGGCACCTTCGGGAATTTCATGCCGAACTTGCAGATTCAGAGGGCCAGGATCATCCCATCTAGAAAAAACCCTCGCCTTTGTGGCAGTGGTCTGCGGAATCACGGCCATCGCCATTAAGTCAGAGTCGCCAGATGAACATTCTTTGAATTTTTTTTTTTTTTTTTTTTAAAAAACAATAGGCGTCCACGAACAGATCTTCAACTCAGCAAAGTCGCCAGATGAACTTACAAATCTCCGCTGTGAGGCCAAGACAGCTCATCAAATCTTGAGACCTCCGGGTGTTAAAACGTGCCAAAAGCTGTTGGCACCGGTGGGGTTATCACTTTGGAAAATTATGCGTATCCCACCGATTATGAATTCTTGGAGGCAGAAACGATCTGTCCCACCGTGCGTGCCAAAAGCTGTTGGTCACGAATACGCCACGGGAAAGGATTTTTACAATTGCGCCCTAGACCCGGCCAACATTGAAAGGCTGGAAGCAAGAAATGGCTCCCGAGACCAATCTCCAGTGGGCTGGTTCCCTTCACTACTCTAAAAATGGGTTTAAGATAGGGTTCTTTGGAAAGAGATTTAAAAGGTTGCGAGAAAGAAATGGGAAATATGGCCACAGGCCAAAGTGATGGGATCGAAAAATAACGGCAGGAAATTTAAAGTGCGATAATAGCAAGCAATAAAAGTTATCAACCTAACTTTCGCACGATGTACGCAGAGAAACCCTCCAAAATCACATTCCGGGAATCATACTCTCACGGAAGTGCATAAATCCAATATGCAGAATTTAAATGCAACAACCATTAAGACATACAAATGCTATTAGAAATGCAACATAAACAGAAAGGAAATCACTAATGCAAACGCTTGAAAAATAAAAGCCAATCCTTTATTCCTGCAAATGCACTTCAGTTTCTAGCAGCAAGTTTTTCCAACCTTTGCAAATGAAAATTACATTGGTTTTTATAGAGGTCCGTCCTCTTTGCAGCATTAAAAACGTAAAACCAACTTCCTCGTGATCTACAATAATATCTTGAAAATCAGGAACACGACCCCTTAATAGCGGCCTCGAGGAAATAAAAATTAAATACCATGAAACGTTCGCGGCCCTTCATTAAATACGATTTTTCAAACATGTGCATGAAGCCGTTAAAATAATCCACGAACCAATACTTTGAACCAATAAATCCTTTAATTTTGGTGGCCTGGGCACTCTTTGACCTTAACCGCATCGGAAATCCGCAAAATATTTAATTCGGGTTATCATTAAATCCTCGAAAATCGAAAAAACCCTTTCGGCCGTTCATATTGCACTTGGCGGGAAAACTGCGCAGGTCGCGAAAATGCGACGGGTCGCGAAATCGCGACGGGTAGCGAAATCGCGACGTCTTATCATTCGATGCGCTTTGACCACCGTTGACCCGCGAAAATGGAACATGTAGCGATTTCGCTACATGTTTCCGCCGTTAGCTCCTCCTGCGCTACGCCGCGAAATCGGAACATGTCGCGATTTCGCTACATGTTTCCGTCGCCGTACAAAACGCCATTTTTGGTCGCGATTCGCTGACATGTCAGCGACGCGCTGCAAGTTTTCACTTTTTGCCTTCGACGCTCACCGGGTCGCGATTCGCTGACATGTCAGCGAATCGCTGCATGTTTTCAACTTAGTGCTTTTTCGGCCCGCCGACCCGCGATTTCGGAACACGTCGCGATATCGCGACGGTTCCGCCAACTCTACTGCGTTGGTTGCGTTGACCGCGATTACGCAACATGTCGGTCGCGTCGCTGCAATTTTCGAGACTTAGCCATTTTTTGCTCAATTTTTCTCCTTTTTTCGCCCAAGCTGCATCAATCAAAGGTCAGATCCCCAACAATACATTAATGCATTCATCAATGAGAATCAATGTGGCAAAAATGCCAACAGAACCAAGCCCACTCTGGGCAAGTTGGAAAGCACCACATTGCCAAATAAATCGAGACTTCTAGATGAAACTAGCGCTCTATCCAGCTGACTCAGGATCAAACCATTACCCGACCTACTATTACTCCATGTAAAATGTCCCCTCTCAAATCCACATCTTGTAATTCTGCGGAAGATATGAAATCTTCTAGGTCAGCAAGACTGTGCTCTTCGGGGCCACTTCTACCCTTCTCTCTGAAGGATATAAAGGGAGTTAAAATCTCTAATCACTAACCAATGTTCATGAATGAAGGTTTGATGCATTTCTAGCAACAAGCTGCTAGAAATATCTCCTTTCATAAGTGGTATTCGGAACATAGATATTGGAGACCACCCATCTCCTTTGGGTTTTGTTGCACCATAAAAGAATATTTATCACTCACGTGAAGCGAGAGATTACATGCCCATCAAATTTATGTGAATTCTAGAAAAAAATGAGTCCACCCATTGCTCCCACAACTTCACCGGCCATGAAACCCGAGTCCTTCCATATCGCCCTTTGGATCGATCTTCACGACTCGACCTCAAGCTTTGATTCTTGAATGCATAATAAATCAGGGGCCAATTCTCTTCTCAGGGATGCCAATAAGGACTTCTTAAAGGAGCTATTAAGCCCTCTTATGTTCCATGAGCATATTTTCATGGGAAGGGGGAACTCACTTTATCCCCACCACCTACCGATGAGCTCAAGAAACCATCCAAGCTCAATCGTTTTTCACCTTCACCAATAGTCAGAACTAGTCTATATTGACCACCATTGGCCATAGACTCATTGGCCTTTATTTTCCTGCTTACTTTAGACACAGGCTTTCTAGGTTTACTGGCCTTGCCCAAATCCATCAAATGTCTTCTATTACTATAGGTTTTAGGTCCAAGAGAGCTCTTCTCCATTACCACCGACTGAGGATATAAAGAAGCAGGAGCCACATCTGTCATGAAAGCTTTATTTCTTACCATAGCGAAGGAACAACCATCCAGACGATTGACCACACCATGAGAGAAGGATAGACAACGAGTCACCGAGGATTATGGGTATTCCCTTAAGAACCCCATCGGGGTTGCCATCTAGGCTTTAGAGCATGATGGACCCAAGTCTTCTGCCAGAGCATTTAGACACTCAAAAGAGTTGTCTAAGGGGATAGAAGCCTCCACCAGATTGACTTCCAAAAACAAGTCCACCTCTAGCCTATTAGAATTCTCCATTGCAATATCTGAACACATCGGTTTGACCAACTCCTCCTCCCTAACCACAGGCACCAACGGAGGGGAGGAAAGAGGGGGAGCCAAATTTTGAAGAGCCACCGAAGGAGCAGCAACTTCCTTGACCGACGGGGCAGCGAACGATTTCTTCTTCCATATTATTCACTTCTTTGAGGGGAAAGACCAAACAAAATTGCTAACACCAAAAACGAGAGACCAAGATCTTCCCTTTCTCCACCGTGGACACAAATCATTGTGAGCTTTGTACCCTAGTAGGGGCATCCCTTGACTTTATTTTGCAATGCAAATATGAATGACCTTTGCACCCACAAGCTGAACATGAAAAGCTATCATATTCGTAGATGATTACCTGCTCCCACCTTCCTGCCAGATAGTTGATCAAAATAAATTTTGGCAGCTCTTTGGACAAGTTCGCGAGAACACTCAGGTGAACAAATTGCCTTTTGTCTTCCGACATGGAAGAGACATCAAAATAGATAAATTTCCCAATTGCATTGGAAATTTGTTTGAATATGGAGTCATGCCATAAATAGAGAGGGACTTCAGGAAGATGAATACAAACCAAAACCAGGTCCACTTTGTGAGTAACAGGGTTAAACCCAAAGTCCCATTTCCTCGTATACAACCCACGCTTTCCGAAAAACCACGGTCCCTCTTCGAACATCCAATCAACATCAGAGGGGTCCTACAGATAAAAGAGAAAAAAGTTCCTTGAAAGAAGAGATAAACAGAGGCTGCCAGTCAGCTTCCAACGGGCAATGGCCTGTCTCTTTAAAGCATCAACATCCAGTCAGCTTTGAGAGAATTTTGCCACTAAATTACCAGACAGATTCGCCAATAGAGAGGACAGAGTTGAGTCAGAGACAAAGATTTTGAGTTGGGGATGAATGCCTCCATCAACAATGCGATTGGCTAAGTCTACGCTCCCTCCATTCCTCTTAGGTGCAGCCACCCCAATAGCTTGGCCACAAAGCTTTTCCGAAGAAAAAGATTCCATAGGTTCATCCAGAACTTCCCACCCGCATACAACATTTCATCAAAATCACATACTAACAATGCAAGAGAGAGGACCATACGAGTATATATATTTTACAGGATCACATAATTAATAATACAAAGTGGAAAATTATATTTTTTATGTTATTCGTATCCAGTCCAATCGAAAACTCCTCGGTATACAAAACGATTTTGAAAAAATAATAATTCCACGAAGAGTGTTCGCTTGGGTCGCCAACAGAGGTAGAAGCGCTATCGTTTCGGAAGCATAACTTTTCACTTATTTATACTAGTTTCCGGTTGAAGCACAGGCAGACATACCTCTCTCCCATGTGTTTCAGTTACAGACACACATACCCCGTGTGTTTCAGTCATAAAATTTAGCAAAACATAATGACGGGAAATAGGGTGGTCTCCATGGGACCTCTCACGCGCAGGCGGTTAGACGATTGGAATAACTGCGTCACAAAACTTCAGATGCGTGAGATTGGAAGGAAAACGTCCCGTAGCTCTCACTTTCTGCAAGCATTCCAGAATTATATGTTGCAGGAAGAGTTTCACACTTGTGACAATTCGGAAATAAGAGATATATATGTAATTAGGGGTATTATATTTGCTTTGACGTGGTCTGGTATTTGTGTAGCATTTTGTAGATACACAACCAAAAGACTTTGTTGCTTGAACTTAACTCGAGAAGAAGTGATCGTCAAGACCGTCTATAATAGCTACAATGATTCCGTTTTAATAGTGGCACGGAATGATCCAAATGACTTCCTTTCGAAAGAGTGCAGGAGAATAGCAATTGAGAATATTAGGAGGGGTAAGCCTGATGCGGGTTTCGCTGCATTTGGCACCGAGCCGTCTAGGTGGAGAGGTTACATTTGTTTTGATCCAATGGAGGAAAAAATCATCTTGACATATTCTCCTCACGATGGCATATGCAAGGTGTTTGACATGAGAAACTATACGCTGTTGTACTCTAAGCCTTATACAAATATTGAGCACATTGATATCCATTTTGGAACAATTATGTTAGTATTTGAGAAACCTCCCAGTGGAAAGCGTGTCGTAATGAGGATCTTGTCTAAAGAAGATGGGACTTATTTGAAAGCCTTTAATTACCAATTGGATGAGCGTAATCTGTTATGGATTGAGCATTTGAATTATGAGTTTGTTTTAACACATGAAAAGACAAGAACAGGGATTAAAAGGCTTAAAATACTAAATGTTCTCACCGAAAAGGTAACGGAAGTCAAAGTCGAGGATCGCCAACGGCCAATATCCTTTTGTTGCTTGCCTTTACAACGGGTGTTTTTGGCTTTTTATCGAAATAGGAGAGTTGACGTTTGAAACGAGCGAGGAGAGCTCGTATCATCTTTGGAAGACCGCTTCCCATTGCATCTTGACTTCTCTATGCATTGCACGAGAGATCAAAAGGTGATTATTGCTTATTGCAAGGGTGATCATCCTGAGGAAGATGTAGGGTCCATAAATATATACAACGTTTTGACTGGAAAACGGCTTGCAAGGATTTGTAGCAATGATCCAAAGGTGTGTATAAGCTCAAGGCATCGGCCTAATGCGTCTCTGATCCGGAGCAGTGTTGTGGAAGCTCTTGAAAATGTGACAAAGGTGTTTTATGATCCGGAAACAAATGAAATTTTCACGGGCAATGCACAAGGGTTGGTTCATCTGTGGTCGACCTGATGCGAAGTTAAAAGAAAAACAATTATGAATGCTTCTTGCAAATGAATTGCAAAAAAAACATATTTTATTGGGTTTTTAAGTGTGGAATAGTTTTAGCCATAAAGGATAGGTTTCGATAGTTATGAAGTACTTGTTTTTATGGATTGATGGGTTTCATTGGTTTATTCGTGTATTTAGAATTATGGTTTATAGAAGTTGTTATGCAACCGAAAAATTATGTATTTTATATTTGAATTTATTGTTTTTATTTCGACAATTTAGTTTTATAAATCCATTATTTATAAATAAATAAAATTAAATATTATCTACTAAATTAAATTAAATTGATTATAAAAGAATATTATAAATTTTTATTTGGTTAATGTGAGAAAGCCTTACGACATGCACAGGGCGAAACAGTCTCTTCTCAACTATGACTTTTAAAGCCCAACTATGCTTATCAATAGAGAATTTAACACACACCCACCACCCTTCACACAGTCACAAATGACTTAAATAATATTTAGAAAATGAAATTGATTTATAATTTCTTTAAAATAAAATATAGTAAAAATTTATTAGATCAAATAAACTTTACAGTTGAGAACAAACAACCACCAAAAACAGCCAACAAAAACCTCAACCAAACATATCCTTAGCAAGTAAATTATGAAGATGCTAAGAACAGTCGAAAGGGAGGTGATCCTAACCCTTAAAAGAACAATTCCCCTGAAACTAAGAATCTCATTTGGCCAAACAATCCACAACCCTATTCCATTCCCTAGGAATGTGAAAAAAGAGACAAACTCCAAATTACAACATATTTGAAGAATATGTCGAACAACCAAGGTCAATATCTAGTGAACATTATAAAGATGGTGAGTCCTTAACAAATTAATAATAATATATGAATCAGACTCACAAATTATCCCCTGCCAACCCATAGCTAATGCTTATTCCAAAGCATAACAGATAGCAAGAGCCTCAATATAATTATTAGTGTATCCTTTTATACCATGAAAAAATGAAACAAGCATTCCCAACACTATCTCTCCCAACTCCTCTAATACCAGCATGCTCAGGATTACCCTGAGAAGACTCATTCGTATTGATCTTGAACACCCCTGGAGGAGGAGGATGACATCTACCATATCTTTGCATATTTTTTTTAACATATCTTCCTCCAGATGAAATAGAATGACAAGGACCATTCTCCAAAAATCCCAAACTCTGCATCATCAAAATCTCCAACTGCTCCAAAGGAAGACTAATATGGAAATTTGAAGAAATAGTTTCCTGAATCATACCAATGATTCACTGCCAAAGATGAAGAATAGTAATCTTATTATCATGAAAAATTCTTTGATTTCTTTCCAATAAAATCTGC
Organism: Wollemia nobilis; assembly: GCA_028583015.1. Taxonomy (NCBI): domain Eukaryota; kingdom Viridiplantae; phylum Streptophyta; class Pinopsida; order Araucariales; family Araucariaceae; genus Wollemia; species Wollemia nobilis. The sequence goes on from JAQPPZ010000162.1 coordinate 133,605, forward strand.
TACAGAATGCAAGAAGGGCCAATAGTCCAAGAAACCTAGACAAATAAAACCTTAGCAGGATGTCTCCCTAAACTCCTCTAGAAATCCAAAATAGAAGAAGCATGGGCACAAGGCTGCTTCCACACCCTCCACCAAATATGCCAATATACCATGCAAAAGAATATTGAAAAAGAAGATGACCTGAAGACTCTTCACTGTTCGCACATGAAAAACAAAAATAAGATCCCTGAAAAAATCTCTTTTGCAAATTATCCCAGGTATGATATCTATTGTGAGTAGCTAACCATAGATAAAAATTACATTTAGGCCAAGAGACCTTTGACCACACTCGCTTCCACGAGGGCACCTCAAAGATCCCCAAAATCTTACCAATCCAACTCCCTATATCCTGAAGCCACCAAATAAACCCCTCTAGGATCCAAGCCCCAAGCCAAAATATCATCATCCTGTAAAGAAGAGTAGTTGCTAGAAGCCAAAATACGAGCCAACTTGTCTCTTTCCTAAAAATTATCCCTTGCCAGCCAATCTATAGGATCCTTTAAACAAACAACCTCAACCTGCCCAACTTTGTCAATAAATTTAGTCCATAACTTGATTCCAACCTACATCCAAAAACACCTTACATAGATTCTGAAGATGAGCATACATGGATAAAATGGCAGGGAACCCATCCCAAGCATCCTTCCAAAAGAGAGCCATGGAACCCTTATGACATATCCAAAATAAACCTTGCTTAACAAGATTCGCCCCCTTATTAAGAGTATTCCAGATGAAAGAGTCCCTACTAGCCAAATTGTATTTGGGAATCTCAGAGCCCTCAACCCCATTTAAATATTTATAAGATATAATATGTGCCCAAGCTTGGTCTTGAGAAATACACCATCACCAATAAAACTTAGTCGTCAAAGCGTCTCCAGAAATAGAAGACAAATGAAGATCCAAACCCCCCTCTTGATTTGATCTGCAAATAGTTTCCCACTTAACCAAGCTCTGCTTCGAAGACTCCAAATTACCATCTCATAAAAATATTCTAGGCCTCAACAAATTGGTGATGAGATATAGGCAGACATGGGAGAACTGGAAAAAGACCCACCTCCCTGCTCAACCTTCCAATCGCTCTCTCCAAAGCCTCCGCCACAAAGAGGAAGAGGAAGGGGGAAAGCAGATCACCTTGCCTCAAACCACGGTGAGACTTAAAAAAGTCAAACATCGATCCGTTCACTAGAATGGAGCACCAAATTGAAAAAATGCAAGCTAAAATAAGGGTGACCCACCAATCATTGAAGCTAAACTTACTTATCACCTCTCGTAAGAATGGCCACGTCACTTTGTCATAAGCCTTACTAATATCGAGCATTAAAAGGAAAGCCTCTCTATAATTGTACTTGACTGAATGAAGAATCTCATGCATGACAATAGTGCCATCTAAGATTTGTCTACCCGACACAAAGGCACTCTAAGCCATATCAATGAGATTCGAAAGTAGCCCTTTGAGTCTGTTAGACAGAGCTTTAGAGAGGAATTTATATAAAGAATTACACAAACTGATTGGTCTAAAATCCTTAAATGATGAGGCAGAATTCTTTTTCAAAATTAAGGCAGTCAGTATGGCATTCAGGGATTTAGGAATGTCCATCGATCTTTGGGTTTCTCTCAGAGCCTCCACCACCTCAGACCCGCAAATATTCCAATATTTTTGAAAGAACAATGGAGGAAATCCATCAAGCCCCAAAGCCTTTAAAGGCCCCAAATCCTTAACAACATTAAATATTTCATCATCTATGAGCGGGGCCTCCAAACCGACGTTCATTTCCTCCATCACAAATGTAGGAATGGCATTTAGCATAACACGTTCTACCGCAAAATCCCATTCTGAGGGAGGACCAAGAAGAGAACTGAATAAATTTACAACCTCTAATAAAATTTCCTCACTCTTCCTGATAGAGCTGCCATCATCCTTAATATTCTCCACTATTCTATTCCTACTCCTCCGATGCATGGTGGACGCATGAAAGAATTGCGTATTCTTGTCACCTTCTCTTAGCCATAATTATCTCGATTTATACTTCAGGTGTAACTCGATTTCCGCTTTTTGTTATGATAATTGACTAAGCACTCATTTTCCTCCCTTAATAACACCTCATCGAGTCCCTGTGACTCAATATTTTTCTCATTTTAGCGACCTTCTTTTTGAAATCTTCTAGCTCCCTAAAGATATTACCATACGCGTTCTTGTTCCACCATCTTAATTGATGATGAAGCCTTTGAATTATGAAGGTAAATTTAAAAAGGCCCGATCCTGACGCTTCCTCATCCCATCATTTTCTCATGCAATATTCAAAGTTAGGGAAGTTGCACCACATTGCTTCAAAGTAGAAGGGCATCGAAATCAAAGAAGAGTTTTAAATAGACTTCAAAAGGAGAGGATTATGAACCAAGCCCACTCTGGGCAAGTTGGAAAGCACCACATTGCCAAATAAATCGAGACTTCTAGATGAAACTAGCGCTCTATCCAGCCGACTCAGGATCAAACCATTACCCGACCTACTATTACTCCATGTAAAATGTCCCCTCTCAAATCCACATCTTGTAATTCTGTAGAAGATATGAAATCTTCCAGGTCAACAAGACTACGCTCTTCAGGGCCACTTCCACCCCTTCTCTATGAAGGATATAAAGGGGAGTTAAAATCTCTAATCACTAACCAATGTTCATGAATGAAGGTTTGATGCATTTCTAGCAACAACTCGCTAGAAATATCTCCTTTCATAAGTGGTATTCGGAGCATAGATATTGGAGACCACCCAACTCCTTTGGGTTTTGTTGCACCATAAAAGAATATTTATCACTCTACGTGAAGCAGAGATTACATGCCCATCAAATTTATATGAATTCTAGAAAAAAAGGAGTCCATCCATTGCTCCCACAACTTCACTGGCCATGAAACCTGAGTCCTTCCATACTGCCCTTTGGATCGATCTTCACGACTCGACCTCAAGCTTTGATTCTTGAATGCATAATAAATCAGGGGCCAATTCTCTTCTCAGGGATGCCAATAAGGACTTCTTAAAGGAGCTATTAAGCCCTCTTATGTTCCATGAGCATATTTTCATGGGAAGGGGGAACTCACTTTATCCCCACCACCTACCGATGAGCTCAAGAAACCATCCAAGCTCAATCGTTTTTCACCTTCACCAACAGTCAGAACTAGTCTATATTGACCACCATTGGCCATAGACTCATTGGCCTTTATTTTCCTGCTTACTTTAGACACAGGCCTTCTAGGTTTACTGGCCTTGCCCAAATCCATCAAATGTCTTCTATTACTATAGGTTTTAGGGCCAAGAGAGCTCTTCTCCATTACCACCGACTGAGGATATAAAGAATCAGGAGCCACATCTGTCACGAAAGCTTTATTTCTTACCATAGCGAAGGAACAACCATCCAGACGATTGACCACACCATGAGAGAAGGACAGACAACGAGTCACCGAGGATTATGGGTATTCCCTTAAGAACCCCATCGGGGTTGCCATCTAGGCTTTAGAGCATGATCGACCCAAGTCTTCTGCCAGAGCATTTAAACACTCAAAAGAGTTGTCTAAGGGGATAGAAGCCTCCACCAGATTGACTTCCAAAAACAAGTCCACCTCTAGGCTATTAGAATTCTCCATTGCAATATCCCGAACACATCGGTTTGACCAAAACCTCCTCCCTAACCACAGGAACCAACGGAGGGGAGGAAAGAGGGGTAACCGAATTTTGAAGAGCCACCGAAGGAGCAGCAACTTCCTTGACCGACAGGGCAGCGAACAATTTCTTCTTCCATATTATTCACTTCTTTGAGGAGAAAGACCAAACAAAATTGCAAACACCAAAAACAGAGACCAGTATCTTCCCTTTCTCCACCGTGGACACAAATCCTTGTGAGTGCTGTACCCTAGTAGGGGCATCCCCCAACTTTATTTTGCAATGCAAATATGAATGACCTTTGCACCCACAAGCTGAACATGAAAAGCTATCATATTCGTAGATGATTACCTGCTCCCACCTTCCTGCCAGATAGTTGATCAAAATAAATTTTGGCAGCTCTTTGGACAAGTTCGCGAGAACACTCAGGTGAAAAAATTGCCTTTTGTCTTCCGACATGGAAGAGACATCAAAATAGATAAATTTCCCAATTGCATTGGCAATTTGTTTGAATATGGAGTCATGCCATAAATAGAGAGGGACTTTAGGAAGATGAATACAAACCAAAACCAGGTCCACTTTGTGAGTAGCAGGGTTAAATATAGAGTCCCATTTCCTCGTATACAACCCACGCTTTCCGAAAAACCACGGTCCCTCTTCGAACATCCAATCAACATCAGAGGGGTCCTACAGATAAAAGAGAAAAAAGTTCCTTGAAAGAAGAGATAAACAGAGGCTGCCAGTCAGCTTCCAACGGGCAATGGCCTGTCTCTTTAAAGCATCAACATCCAGTCAGCTTTGAGAGAATTTTGCCACTAAATTACCAGACAGATTCGCCAATAGAGAGGACAGAGTTGAGTCAGAGACAAAGATTTTGAGTTGGGGATGAATGCCTCCATCAACAATGCGATTGGCTAAGTCTACGCTCCCTCCATTCCTCTTAGGTGCAGCCACCCCAATAGCTTGGCCACAAAGCTTTTCCGAAGAAAAAGATTCCATAGGTTCATCCAGAACTTCCCACCCGCATACAACATTTCATCAAAATCACATACTAACAATGCAAGAGAGAGGACCATACGAGTATATATATTTTACAGGATCACATAATTAATAATACAAAGTGGAAAATTATATTTTTTATGTTATTCGTATCCAGTCCAATCGAAAACTCCTCGGTATACAAAACGATTTTGAAAAAATAATAATTCCACGAAGAGTGTTCGCTTGGGTCGCCAACAGAGGTAGAAGCGCTATCGTTTCGGAAGCATAACTTTTCACTTATTTATACTAGTTTCCGGTTGAAGCACAGGCAGACATACCTCTCTCCCATGTGTTTCAGTTACAGACACACATACCCCGTGTGTTTCAGTCATAAAATTTAGCAAAACATAATGACGGGAAATAGGGTGGTCTCCAAGGGACCTCTCAAGCGCAAGCGGTTAGACGATTGGAATAACTGCGTCACAAAACTTCAGATGCGTGAGATTGGAAGGAAAACGTCCCGTAGCTCTCACTTTCTGCAAGCATTCCAGAATTATATGTTGCAGGAAGAGTTTCACACTTGTGACAATTCGGAAATAAGAGATATATATGTAATTAGGGGTATTATATTTGCTTTGACGTGGTCTGGTATTTGTGTAGCATTTTGTAGATACACAACCAAAAGACTTTGTTGCTTGAACTTAACTCGAGAAGAAGTGATCGTCAAGACCGTCTATAATAGCTACAATGATTCCGTTTTAATAGTGGCACGGAATGATCCAAATGACTTCCTTTCGAAAGAGTGCAGGAGAATAGCAATTGAGAATATTAGGAGGGGTAAGCCTGATGCGGGTTTCGCTGCATTTGGCACCGAGCCGTCTAGGTGGAGAGGTTACATTTGTTTTGATCCAATGGAGGAAAAAATCATCTTGACATATTCTCCTCACGATGGCATATGCAAGGTGTTTGACATGAGAAACTATACGCTGTTGTACTCTAAGCCTTATACAAATATTGAGCACATTGATATCCATTTTGGAACAATTATGTTAGTATTTGAGAAACCTCCCAGTGGAAAGCGTGTCGTAATGAGGATCTTGTCTAAAGAAGATGGGACTTATTTGAAAGCCTTTAATTACCAATTGGATGAGCGTAATCTGTTATGGATTGAGCATTTGAATTATGAGTTTGTTTTAACACATGAAAAGACAAGAACAGGGATTAAAAGGCTTAAAATACTAAATGTTCTCACCGAAAAGGTAACGGAAGTCAAAGTCGAGGATCGCCAACGGCCAATATCCTTTTGTTGCTTGCCTTTACAACGGGTGTTTTTGGCTTTTTATCGAAATAGGAGAGTTGACGTTTGGAACGAGCGAGGAGAGCTCGTATCATCTTTGGAAGACCGCTTCCCATTGCATCTTGACTTCTCTATGCATTGCACGAGAGATCAAAAGGTGATTATTGCTTATTGCAAGGGTGATCATCCTGAGGAAGATGTAGGGTCCATAAATATATACAACGTTTTGACTGGAAAACGGCTTGCAAGGATTTGTAGCAATGATCCAAAGGTGTGTATAAGCTCAAGGCATCGGCCTAATGCGTCTCTGATCCGGAGCAGTGTTGTGGAAGCTCTTGAAAATGTGACAAAGGTGTTTTATGATCCGGAAACAAATGAAATTTTCACGGGCAATGCACAAGGGTTGGTTCATCTGTGGTCGACCTGATGCGAAGTTAAAAGAAAAACAATTATGAATGCTTCTTGCAAATGAATTGCAAAAAAAACATATTTTATTGGGTTTTTAAGTGTGGAATAGTTTTAGCCATAAAGGATAGGTTTCGATAGTTATGAAGTACTTGTTTTTATGGATTGATGGGTTTCATTGGTTTATTCGTGTATTTAGAATTATGGTTTATAGAAGTTGTTATGCAACCGAAAAATTATGTATTTTATATTTGAATTTATTGTTTTTATTTCGACAATTTAGTTTTATAAATCCATTATTTATAAATAAATAAAATTAAATATTATCTACTAAATTAAATTAAATTGATTATAAAAGAATATTATAAATTTTTATTTGGTTAATGTGAGAAAGCCTTACGACATGCACAGGGCGAAACAGTCTCTTCTCAACTATGACTTTTAAAGCCCAACTATGCTTATCAATAGAGAATTTAACACACACCCACCACCCTTCACACAGTCACAAATGACTTAAATAATATTTAGAAAATGAAATTGATTTATAATTTCTTTAAAATAAAATATAGTAAAAATTTATTAGATCAAATAAACTTTACAGTTGAGAACAAACAACCACCAAAAACAGCCAACAAAAACCTCAACCAAACATATCCTTAGCAAGTAAATTATGAAGATGCTAAGAACAGTCGAAAGGGAGGTGATCCTAACCCTTAAAAGAACAATTCCCCTGAAACTAAGAATCTCATTTGGCCAAACAATCCACAACCCTATTCCATTCCCTAGGAATGTGAAAAAAGAGACAAACTCCAAATTACAACATATTTGAAGAATATGTCGAACAACCAAGGTCAATATCTAGTGAACATTATAAAGATGGTGAGTCCTTAACAAATTAATAATAATATATGAATCAGACTCACAAATTATCCCCTGCCAACCCATAGCTAATGCTTATTCCAAAGCATAACAGATAGCAAGAGCCTCAATATAATTATTAGTGTATCCTTTTATACCATGAAAAAATGAAACAAGCATTCCCAACACTATCTCTCCCAACTCCTCTAATACCAGCATGCTCAGGATTACCCTGAGAAGACTCATTCGTATTGATCTTGAACACCCCTGGAGGAGGAGGATGACATCTACCATATCTTTGCATATTTTTTTTAACATATCTTCCTCCAGATGAAATAGAATGACAAGGACCATTCTCCAAAAATCCCAAACTCTGCATCATCAAAATCTCCAACTGCTCCAAAGGAAGACTAATATGGAAATTTGAAGAAATAGTTTCCTGAATCATACCAATGATTCACTGCCAAAGATGAAGAATAGTAATCTTATTATCATGAAAAATTCTTTGATTTCTTTCCAATAAAATCTGCTACAGAATGCAAGAAGGGCCAATAGTCCAAGAAACCTAGACAAATAAAACCTTAGCAGGATGTCTCCCTAAACTCCTCTAGAAATCCAAAATAGAAGAAGCATGGGCACAAGGCTGCTTCCACACCCTCCACCAAATATGCCAATATACCATGCAAAAGAATATTGAAAAAGAAGATGACCTGAAGACTCTTCACTGTTCGCACATGAAAAACAAAAATAAGATCCCTGAAAAAATCTCTTTTGCAAATTATCCCAGGTATGATATCTATTGTGAGTAGCTAACCATAGATAAAAATTACATTTAGGCCAAGAGACATTTGACCACACCTGCTTCCACCAGGGCATCTCAGCATCCCCAAAGTGTTACCAATCCAACTCCCTATATCCCGAAGCCACCAAATAAACCCCTCTAGGATCCAAGCCCCAAGCCAAAATATCATCATCCTGTAAAGAAGAGTAGTTGCTAGAAGCTAAAATACGAGCCAACTTGTCTCTTTCCTAAAAATTATCCCTTGCCAGCCAATCTATAGGATGCTTTAAACAAACAACCTCAACCTGCCCAACTTTGTCAATAAATTTAGTCCATAACTTGATTCCAACCTACATCCAAAAACACCTTACATAGATTCTGAAGATGAGCATACATGGATAAAATGGCAGGGAACCCATCCCAAGCATCCTTCCAAAAGAGAGCCATGGAACCCTTATGACATATCCAAAATAAACCTTGCTTAACAAGATTCGCCCCCTTATTAAGAGTATTCCAGATGAAAGAGTCCCTACTAGCCAAATTGTATTTGGGAATCTCAGAGCCCTCAACCCCATTTAAATATTTATAAGATATAATATGTGCCCAAGCTTGGTCTTGAGAAATACACCATCACAAATAAAACTTAGTCGTCAAAGCGTCTCCAGAAATAGAAGACAAATGAAGATCCAAACCCCCCTCTTGATTTGATCTGCAAATAGTTTCCCACTTAACCAAGCTCTACTTCGAAGACTCCAAATTACCATCTCATAAAAATATTCTAGGCCTCAACAAATTGGTGATGATATATAGGCGGACATGGGAGATCTAGATGAAGACCCACCTTCTCGCTCAACCTTCCAATCGCTCTCCCCAAAGCCTCCGCCACAAAGAGGAAGAGGAAGGGGGAAAGCGGATCACCTTGCCTCAAACCACGACGAGACTTAAAAAGTCCATACACTGATCCATTCACTAGAATGAAGCACCAAATTGAAGAAATGCAAGCTAAAATAAGGGTGACCCACCAATCATTGAAGCTAAACTTACTTATCACCTCTCGTAAGAATGGCCACGTCACTTTGTCATAAGCCTTACTAATATCGAGCATTAAAAGGAAAGCCTCTCTATAATTGTACTTGACTGAATGAAGAATCTCATGCATGACAATAGTGCCATCTAAGATTTGTCTACCCGACACAAAGGCACTCTAAGCCATATCAATGAGATTCGAAAGTAGCCCCTTGAGTCTCGATAGATGAGCCTTAGAGAGGAATTTATATAAAGAATTACACAAACTGATTGGTCTAAAATCCTTAAATGATGAGGCAGAATTCTTTTTCAAAATTAAGGCAGTCAGTATGGCATTCAGGGATTTAGGAATGTCCATCGATCTTTGGGTTTCTCTCAGAGCCTCCACCACCTCAGACCCGCAAATATTCCAATATTTTTGAAAGAACAATGGAGGAAATCCATCAAGCCCCAAAGCGTTTAAAGGACTCAAAGCCTTAACAACATTAAATATTTCATCATCTATGAGCAGGGCCTCCAAACCGACGTTCATTTCCTCCATCACAAATGTAGGAATGGCATTTAGCATAACACGTTCTACCGCAAAATCCCATTCTGAGAGAGGACCAAGAAGAGAACTGAATAAATTTACAACCTCTAATAAAATTTCCTCGCTCTTCCTGATAGAGTTGCCATCATCCTTAATATTCTCCACTATTCTATTCCTACTCCTCCGATGCATGGTGGACGCATGAAAGAATTGCGTATTCTTGTCACCTTCTCTTAGCCATAATTATCTCGATTTATACTTCAGGTGTAACTCGATTTCCGCTTTTTGTTATGATAATTGACTAAGCACTCATTTTCCTCCCTTAATAACACCTCATCGAGTCCCTGTGACTCAATATTTTTCTCATTTTAGCGACCTTCTTTTTGAAATCTTCTAGCTCCCTAAAGATATTACCATACGCGTTCTTGTTCCACCATCTTAATTGATGATGAAGCCTTTGAATTATGAAGGTAAATTTAAAAAGGCCCGATCCTGACGCTTCCTCATCCCATCATTTTCTCATGCAATATTCAAAGTTAGGGAAGTTGCACCACATTGCTTCAAAGTAGAAGGGCATCGAAATCAAAGAAGAGTTTTAAATAGACTTCAAAAGGAGAGGATTATGAACCAAGCCCACTCTGGGCAAGTTGGAAAGCACCACATTGCCAAATAAATCGAGACTTCTAGATGAAACTAGCGCTCTATCCAAGCGACTCGGGATCAAACCATTACCCGACCTACTATTACTCCATGTAAAATGTCCCCTCTCAAATCCACATCTTGTAATTCTGTAGAAGATATGAAATCTTCCAGGTCAACAAGACTACGCTCTTCAGGGCCACTTCCACCCCTTCTCTATGAAGGATATAAAGGGGAGTTAAAATCTCTAATCACTAACCAATGTTCATGAATGAAGGTTTGATGCATTTCTAGCAACAACTCGCTAGAAATATCTCCTTTCATAAGTGGTATTCGGAGCATAGATATTGGAGACCACCCAACTCCTTTGGGTTTTGTTGCACCATAAAAGAATATTTATCACTCTACGTGAAGCAGAGATTACATGCCCATCAAATTTATATGAATTCTAGAAAAAAAGGAGTCCATCCATTGCTCCCACAACTTCACTGGCCATGAAACCTGAGTCCTTCCATACTGCCCTTTGGATCGATCTTCACGACTCGACCTCAAGCTTTGATTCTTGAATGCATAATAAATCAGGGGCCAATTCTCTTCTCAGGGATGCCAATAAGGACTTCTTAAAGGAGCTATTAAGCCCTCTTATGTTCCATGAGCATATTTTCATGGGAAGGGGGAACTCACTTTATCTCCACCACCTACCGATGAGCTCAAGAAACCATCCAAGCTCAATCGTTTTCACCTTCACCAACAATCGAACTAGTTTATATTGACCTCCGTTGGCCATAGACTCATTGGCCTTTATTTTCCTCGCTTACTTTAGAAACAAGCCTTCCAGGTTTATCGGCCTTGCCCAAATCCATCAAATGTCTTCTATGACTGTGGGTTTTAGGGCCAAGAGAGCTCTTCTCCATTACCACCGACTGAGGATATAAAGAATCAGGAGCCACATCTGTCACGAAAGCTTTATTTCTTACCATAGCGAAGGAACAACCATCCAGACGATTGACCACACCATGAGAGAAGGACAGACAACGAGTCACCGAGGATTATGGGTATTCCCTTAAGAACCCCATCGGGGTTGCCATCTAGGCTTTAGAGCATGATCGACCCAAGTCTTCTGCCAGAGCATTTAAACACTCAAAAGAGTTGTCTAAGGGGATAGAAGCCTCCACCAGATTGACTTCCAAAAACAAGTCCACCTCTAGCCTATTAGAATTCTCCATTGCAATATCCGAACACATCGGTTTGACCAACTCCTCCTCCCTAACCACAGGAACCAACGGAGGGGAGGAAAGAGGGGGAGCCGAATTTTGAAGAGCCACCGAAGGAGCAACAACTTCCTTGACCGACGAGGCAGCGAACAATTTCTTCTTCCATATTATTCACTTCTTTGAGGAGAAAGACCAAACAAAATTGCTAACACCAAAAACAGAGACCAATATCTTCCCTTTCTCCACCATGGACACAAATCCTTGTGAGTGCTGCACCCTAGTAGGGGCATCCCCCAACTTTATTTTGCAATGCAAATATGAATGACCTTTGCCCCCACAAGCTGAACATGAAAAGCTATCATGTTCGTAGATGATTACCTGCTCCCACCTTCCTGCCAGAGAGTTGATCAAAATATATTTTGGTAGCTCTTTGGACAAGTTCACGAGAACACTCAGGTGAACAAATTGCCTTTTGTCTTCCGACATGGAAGAGACATCAAAAGAGATAAATTTCCCAATTGCATTGGCAATCTGTTTGAATATGGAGTCATGCCATAAATAGAGAGGGACTTCAGGGAAGATGAATACAAACCAAAACCAGGTCCACTTTGTGAGTAACAGGGTTAAACCCAAAGTCCCATTTCCTCGTATACAACCCACGCTTTCCGAAAAACCACGGTCCCTCTTCGAACATCCAATCAACATCAGAGGGGTCCTACAGATAAAAGAGAAAAAAGTTCCTTGAAAGAAGAGATAAACAGAGGCTGCCAGTCAGCTTCCAACGGGCAATGGCCTGTCTCTTTAAAGCATCAACATCCAGTCAGCTTTGAGAGAATTTTGCCACTAAATTACCAGACAGATTCGCCAATAGAGAGGACAGAGTTGAGTCAGAGACAAAGATTTTGAGTTGGGGATGAATGCCTCCATCAACAATGCGATTGGCTAAGTCTACGCTCCCTCCATTCCTCTTAGGTGCAGCCACCCCAATAGCTTGGCCACAAAGCTTTTCCGAAGAAAAAGATTCCATAGGTTCATCCAGAACTTCCCACCCGCATACAACATTTCATCAAAATCACATACTAACAATGCAAGAGAGAGGACCATACGAGTATATATATTTTACAGGATCACATAATTAATAATACAAAGTGGAAAATTATATTTTTTATGTTATTCGTATCCAGTCCAATCGAAAACTCCTCGGTATACAAAACGATTTTGAAAAAATAATAATTCCACGAAGAGTGTTCGCTTGGGTCGCCAACAGAGGTAGAAGCGCTATCGTTTCGGAAGCATAACTTTTCACTTATTTATACTAGTTTCCGGTTGAAGCACAGGCAGACATACCTCTCTCCCATGTGTTTCAGTTACAGACACACATACCCCGTGTGTTTCAGTCATAAAATTTAGCAAAACATAATGACGGGAAATAGGGTGGTCTCCAAGGGACCTCTCAAGCGCAAGCGGTTAGACGATTGGAATAACTGCGTCACAAAACTTCAGATGCGTGAGATTGGAAGGAAAACGTCCCGTAGCTCTCACTTTCTGCAAGCATTCCAGAATTATATGTTGCAGGAAGAGTTTCACACTTGTGACAATTCGGAAATAAGAGATATATATGTAATTAGGGGTATTATATTTGCTTTGACGTGGTCTGGTATTTGTGTAGCATTTTGTAGATACACAACCAAAAGACTTTGTTGCTTGAACTTAACTCGAGAAGAAGTGATCGTCAAGACCGTCTATAATAGCTACAATGATTCCGTTTTAATAGTGGCACGGAATGATCCAAATGACTTCCTTTCGAAAGAGTGCAGGAGAATAGCAATTGAGAATATTAGGAGGGGTAAGCCTGATGCGGGTTTCGCTGCATTTGGCACCGAGCCGTCTAGGTGGAGAGGTTACATTTGTTTTGATCCAATGGAGGAAAAAATCATCTTGACATATTCTCCTCACGATGGCATATGCAAGGTGTTTGACATGAGAAACTATACGCTGTTGTACTCTAAGCCTTATACAAATATTGAGCACATTGATATCCATTTTGGAACAATTATGTTAGTATTTGAGAAACCTCCCAGTGGAAAGCGTGTCGTAATGAGGATCTTGTCTAAAGAAGATGGGACTTATTTGAAAGCCTTTAATTACCAATTGGATGAGCGTAATCTGTTATGGATTGAGCATTTGAATTATGAGTTTGTTTTAACACATGAAAAGACAAGAACAGGGATTAAAAGGCTTAAAATACTAAATGTTCTCACCGAAAAGGTAACGGAAGTCAAAGTCGAGGATCGCCAACGGCCAATATCCTTTTGTTGCTTGCCTTTACAACGGGTGTTTTTGGCTTTTTATCGAAATAGGAGAGTTGACGTTTGGAACGAGCGAGGAGAGCTCGTATCATCTTTGGAAGACCGCTTCCCATTGCATCTTGACTTCTCTATGCATTGCACGAGAGATCAAAAGGTGATTATTGCTTATTGCAAGGGTGATCATCCTGAGGAAGATGTAGGGTCCATAAATATAAACAACGTTTTGACTGGAAAACGGCTTGCAAAGATTTGTAGCAATGATCCAAAGGTGTGTATAAGCTCAAGGAATCGGCCTAATGCGACTCTAATCCAGAGCAGTGTTGTGGAAGCTCTTCAAAATGTGACCGAGGTATTTTATGATCGGGAAACAAATGAAATTTTCACGGGCAATGCACAAGGGTTGGTTCATGTGTGGTCGACCTGATGCGAAGTTAAAAGAAAAACAATTATGAATGCTTCTTGCAAATGAATTGCAAAAAAAACATATTTTATTGGGTTTTTAAGTGTGGAATAGTTTTAGCCATAAAGGATAGGTTTCGATAGTTATGAAGTACTTGTTTTTATGGATTGATGGGTTTCATTGGTTTATTCGTGTATTTAGAATTATGGTTTATAGAAGTTGTTATGCAACCGAAAAATTATGTATTTTATATTTGAATTTATTGTTTTTATTTCGACAATTTAGTTTTATAAATCCATTATTTATAAATAAATAAAATTAAATATTATCTACTAAATTAAATTAAATTGATTATAAAAGAATATTATAAATTTTTATTTGGTTAATGTGAGAAAGCCTTACGACATGCACAGGGCGAAACAGTCTCTTCTCAACTATGACTTTTAAAGCCCAACTATGCTTATCAATAGAGAATTTAACACACACCCACCACCCTTCACACAGTCACAAATGACTTAAATAATATTTAGAAAATGAAATTGATTTATAATTTCTTTAAAATAAAATATAGTAAAAATTTATTAGATCAAATAAACTTTACAGTTGAGAACAAACAACCACCAAAAACAGCCAACAAAAACCTCAACCAAACATATCCTTAGCAAGTAAATTATGAAGATGCTAAGAACAGTCGAAAGGGAGGTGATCCCAACCCTTAACAGACCAATTCCCCTGAAACTAAGAATCTCATTTGGCCAAACAATCCACAACCCTATTCCATTCCCTAGGAATGTGAAAAAAGAGACAAACTCCAAATTACAACATATTTGAAGAATATGTCGAACAACCAAGGTCAATATCTAGTGAACATTATAAAGATGGTGAGTCCTTAACAAATTAATAATAATATATGAATCAGACTCACAAATTATCCCCTGCCAACCCATAGCTAATGCTTATTCCAAAGCATAACAGATAGCAAGAGCCTCAATATAATTATTAGTGTATCCTTTTATACCATGAAAAAATGAAACAAGCATTCCCAACACTATCTCTCCCAACTCCTCTAATACCAGCATGCTCAGGATTACCCTGAGAAGACTCATTCGTATTGATCTTGAACACCCCTGGAGGAGGAGGATGACATCTACCATATCTTTGCATATTTTTTTTAACATATCTTCCTCCAGATGAAATAGAAGGACAAGGACCATTCTCCAAAAATCCCAAACTCTGCATCATCAAAATCTCCAACTGCTCCAAAGGAAGACTAATATGGAAATTTGAAGAAATAGTTTCCTGAATCATACCAATGATTCACTGCCAAAGATGAAGAATAGTAATCTTATTATCATGAAAAATTCTTTGATTTCTTTCCAATAAAATCTGCTACAGAATGCAAGAAGGGCCAATAGTCCAAGAAACCTAGACAAATAAAACCTTAGCAGGATGTCTCCCTAAACTCCTCTAGAAATCCAAAATAGAAGAAGCATGGGCACAAGGCTGCTTCCACACCCTCCACCAAATATGCCAATATACCATGCAAAAGAATATTGAAAAAGAAGATGACCTGAAGACTCTTCACTGTTCGCACATGAAAAACAAAAATAAGATCCCTGAAAAAATCTCTTTTGCAAATTATCCCAGGTATGATATCTATTGTGAGTAGCTAACCATAGATAAAAATTACATTTAGGCCAAGAGACCTTTGACCACACCTGCTTCCACGAGGGCACCTCAGCATCCCCAAAATCTTACCAATCCAACTCCCTATATCCTGAAGCCACCAAATAAACCCCTCTAGGATCCAAGCCCCAAGCCAAAATATCATCATCCTGTAAAGAAGAGTAGTTGCTAGAAGCCAAAATACGAGCCAACTTGTCTCTTTCCTAAAAATTATCCCTTGCCAGCCAATCTATAGGATCCTTTAAACAAACAACCTCAACCTGCCCAACTTTGTCAATAAATTTAGTCCATAACTTGATTCCAACCTACATCCAAAAACACCTTACATAGATTCTGAAGATGAGCATACATGGATAAAATGGCAGGGAACCCATCCCAAGCATCCTTCCAAAAGAGAGCCATGGAACCCTTATGACATATCCAAAATAAACCTTGCTTAACAAGATTCGCCCCCTTATTAAGAGTATTCCAGATGAAAGAGTCCCTACTAGCCAAATTGTATTTGGGAATCTCAGAGCCCTCAACCCCATTTAAATATTTATAAGATATAATATGTGCCCAAGCTTGGTCTTGAGAAATACACCATCACCAATAAAACTTAGTCGTCAAAGCGTCTCCAGAAATAGAAGACAAATGAAGATCCAAACCCCCCTCTTGATTTGATCTGCAAATAGTTTCCCACTTAACCAAGCTCTACTTCGAAGACTCCAAATTACCATCTCATAAAAATATTCTAGGCCTCAACAAATTGGTGATGAGATATAGGCAGACATGGGAGAACTGGAAAAAGACCCACCTCCTCGCTCAACCTTCCAATCGCTCTCCCCAAAGCCTCCGCCACAAAGAGGAAGAGGAAGGGGGAAAGCAGATCACCTTGCCTCAAATCACAGTGAGACTTAAAAAAGTCAAACATCGATCCGTTCACTAGAATGGAGCACCAAATTGAAAAAATGCAAGCTAAAATAAGGGTGACCCACCAATCATTGAAGCTAAACTTACTTATCACCTCTCGTAAGAATGGCCACGTCACTTTGTCATAAGCCTTACTAATATCGAGCATTAAAAGGAAAGCCTCTCTATAATTGTACTTGACTGAATGAAGAATCTCATGCATGACAATAGTGCCATCTAAGATTTGTCTACCCGACACAAAGGCACTCTAAGCCATATCAATGAGATTCGAAAGTAGCCCTTTGAGTCTGTTAGACAGAGCTTTAGAGAGGAATTTATATAAAGAATTACACAAACTGATTGGTCTAAAATCCTTAAATGATGAGGCAGAATTCTTTTTCAAAATTAAGGCAATCAACATGGCATTCAGGGATTTAGGAATCTCCATCGATCTTTGGGTTTCTCTCAGAGCCTCCACCACCTCAGACCCGCAAATATTCCAATATTTTTGAAAGAACAATGGAGGAAATCCATCAAGCCCCAAAGCGTTTAAAGGCCTCAAAGCCTTAACAACATTAAATATTTCATCATCTATGAGCAGGGCCTCCAAACCGACGTTCATTTCCTCCATCACAAATGTAGGAATGGCATTTAGCATAACACGTTCTACCGCAAAATCCCATTCTGAGGGAGGACCAAGAAGAGAACTGAATAAATTTACAACCTCTAATAAAATTTCCTCGCTCTTCCTGATAGAGTTGCCATCATCCTTAATATTCTCCACTATTCTATTCCTACTCCTCCGATGCATGGTGGACGCATGAAAGAATTGCGTATTCTTGTCACCTTCTCTTAGCCATAATTATCTCGATTTATACTTCAGGTGTAACTCGATTTCCGCTTTTTGTTATGATAATTGACTAAGCACTCATTTTCCTCCCTTAATAACACCTCATCGAGTCCCCGTGACTCAATATTTTTCTCATTTTAGCGACCTTCTTTTGAAATCTTCTAGCTCCCTAAAGATATTACCATACGCGTTCTTGTTCCACCATCTTAATTGATGATGAAGCCTTTGAATTATGAAGGTAAATTTAAAAAGGCCCGATCCTGACGCTTCCTCATCCCATCATTTTCTCATGCAATATTCAAAGTTAGGGAAGTTGCACCACATTGCTTCAAAGTAGAAGGGCATCGAAATCAAAGAAGAGTTTTAAATAGACTTCAAAAGGAGAGGATTATGAACCAAGCCCACTCTGGGCAAGTTGGAAAGCACCACATTGCCAAATAAATCGAGACTTCTAGATGAAACTAGCGCTCTATCCAGCCGACTCAGGATCAAACCATTACCCGACCTACTATTACTCCATGTAAAATGTCCCCTCTCAAATCCACATCTTGTAATTCTGTAGAAGATATGAAATCTTCCAGGTCAACAAGACTACGCTCTTCAGGGCCACTTCCACCCCTTCTCTATGAAGGATATAAAGGGGAGTTAAAATCTCTAATCACTAACCAATGTTCATGAATGAAGGTTTGATGCATTTCTAGCAACAACTGCTAGAAATATCTCCTTTCATAAGTGGTATTCGGAGCATAGATATTGGAGACCACCCATCTCCTTTGGGTTTTGTTGCACCATAAAAGAATATTTATCACTCTACGTGAAGCAGAGATTACATGCCCATCAAATTTATATGAATTCTAGAAAAAAGGAGTCCATCCATTGTTCCCACAACTTCACTGGCCATGAAACCCGAGTCCTTCCATACTGCCCTTTGGATCGATCTCCACGACTCGACCTCAAGCTTTGATTCTTGAATGCATAATAAATCAGGGGCCAATTCTCTTCTCAGGGATGCCAATAAGTGCTTCTTAGAGGAGCTATTAAGCCCTCTTATGTTCCATGAGCATATTTTCATGGGAAGGGGAACTCACTTTATCTCCACCACCTACCGATGAGCTCAAGAAACCATCCAAGCTCAATCGTTTTTCACCTTCACCAACAGTCAGAACTAGTCTATATTGACCACCATTGGCCATAGACTCATTGGCCTTTATTTTCCTGCTTACTTTAGACACAGGCCTTCTAGGTTTACTGGCCTTGCCCAAATCCATCAAATGTCTTCTATTACTATAGGTTTTAGGGCCAAGAGAGCTCTTCTCCATTACCACCGACTGAGGATATAAAGAATCAGGAGCCACATCTGTCACGAAAGCTTTATTTCTTACCATAGCGAAGGAACAACCATCCAGACGATTGACCACACCATGAGAGAAGGACAGACAACGAGTCACCGAGGATTATGGGTATTCCCTTAAGAACCCCATCGGGGTTGCCATCTAGGCTTTAGAGCATGATGGACCCAAGTCTTCTCGCGAGCATTTAGACACTCAAAAGAGTTGTCTAAGGGGATAGAAGCCTCCACCAGATTGACTTCCAAAAACAAGTCCACCTCTAGCCTATTAGAATTCTCCATTGCAATATCCGAACACATCGGTTTGACCAAAACCTCCTCCCTAACCACAGGAACCAACGGAGGGGAGGAAAGAGGGGTAACCGAATTTTGAAGAGCCACCGAAGGAGCAGCAACTTCCTTGACCGACAGGGCAGCGAACAATTTCTTCTTCCATATTATTCACTTCTTTGAGGAGAAAGACCAAACAAAATTGCAAACACCAAAAACAGAGACCAGTATCTTCCCTTTCTCCACCGTGGACACAAATCCTTGTGAGTGCTGTACCCTAGTAGGGGCATCCCCCAACTTTATTTTGCAATGCAAATATGAATGACCTTTGCACCCACAAGCTGAACATGAAAAGCTATCATATTCGTAGATGATTACCTGCTCCCACCTTCCTGCCAGATAGTTGATCAAAATAAATTTTGGCAGCTCTTTGGACAAGTTCGCGAGAACACTCAGGTGAACAAATTGCCTTTTGTCTTCCGACATGGAAGAGACATCAAAATAGATAAATTTCCCAATTGCATTGGCAATTTGTTTGAATATGGAGTCATGCCATAAATAGAGAGGGACTCTGCGGAAGATGAATACAAACCAAAACCAGGTCCACTTTGTGAGTAACGAGGTTAAACCCAAAGTCCCATTTCCTCGTATACAACCCACGCTTTCCGAAAAACCACGGTCCCTCTTCGAACATCCAATCAACATCAGAGGGGTCCTACAGATAAAAGAGAAAAAAGTTCCTTGAAAGAAGAGATAAACAGAGGCTGCCAGTCAGCTTCCAACGGGCAATGGCCTGTCTCTTTAAAGCATCAACATCCAGTCAGCTTTGAGAGAATTTTGCCACTAAATTACCAGACAGATTCGCCAATAGAGAGGACAGAGTTGAGTCAGAGACAAAGATTTTGAGTTGGGGATGAATGCCTCCATCAACAATGCGATTGGCTAAGTCTACGCTCCCTCCATTCCTCTTAGGTGCAGCCACCCCAATAGCTTGGCCACAAAGCTTTTCCGAAGAAAAAGATTCCATAGGTTCATCCAGAACTTCCCACCCGCATACAACATTTCATCAAAATCACATACTAACAATGCAAGAGAGAGGACCATACGAGTATATATATTTTACAGGATCACATAATTAATAATACAAAGTGGAAAATTATATTTTTTATGTTATTCGTATCCAGTCCAATCGAAAACTCCTCGGTATACAAAACGATTTTGAAAAAATAATAATTCCACGAAGAGTGTTCGCTTGGGTCGCCAACAGAGGTAGAAGCGCTATCGTTTCGGAAGCATAACTTTTCACTTATTTATACTAGTTTCCGGTTGAAGCACAGGCAGACATACCTCTCTCCCATGTGTTTCAGTTACAGACACACATACCCCGTGTGTTTCAGTCATAAAATTTAGCAAAACATAATGACGGGAAATAGGGTGGTCTCCAAGGGACCTCTCAAGCGCAAGCGGTTAGACGATTGGAATAACTGCGTCACAAAACTTCAGATGCGTGAGATTGGAAGGAAAACGTCCCGTAGCTCTCACTTTCTGCAAGCATTCCAGAATTATATGTTGCAGGAAGAGTTTCACACTTGTGACAATTCGGAAATAAGAGATATATATGTAATTAGGGGTATTATATTTGCTTTGACGTGGTCTGGTATTTGTGTAGCATTTTGTAGATACACAACCAAAAGACTTTGTTGCTTGAACTTAACTCGAGAAGAAGTGATCGTCAAGACCGTCTATAATAGCTACAATGATTCCGTTTTAATAGTGGCACGGAATGATCCAAATGACTTCCTTTCGAAAGAGTGCAGGAGAATAGCAATTGAGAATATTAGGAGGGGTAAGCCTGATGCGGGTTTCGCTGCATTTGGCACCGAGCCGTCTAGGTGGAGAGGTTACATTTGTTTTGATCCAATGGAGGAAAAAATCATCTTGACATATTCTCCTCACGATGGCATATGCAAGGTGTTTGACATGAGAAACTATACGCTGTTGTACTCTAAGCCTTATACAAATATTGAGCACATTGATATCCATTTTGGAACAATTATGTTAGTATTTGAGAAACCTCCCAGTGGAAAGCGTGTCGTAATGAGGATCTTGTCTAAAGAAGATGGGACTTATTTGAAAGCCTTTAATTACCAATTGGATGAGCGTAATCTGTTATGGATTGAGCATTTGAATTATGAGTTTGTTTTAACACATGAAAAGACAAGAACAGGGATTAAAAGGCTTAAAATACTAAATGTTCTCACCGAAAAGGTAACGGAAGTCAAAGTCGAGGATCGCCAACGGCCAATATCCTTTTGTTGCTTGCCTTTACAACGGGTGTTTTTGGCTTTTTATCGAAATAGGAGAGTTGACGTTTGGAACGAGCGAGGAGAGCTCGTATCATCTTTGGAAGACCGCTTCCCATTGCATCTTGACTTCTCTATGCATTGCACGAGAGATCAAAAGGTGATTATTGCTTATTGCAAGGGTGATCATCCTGAGGAAGATGTAGGGTCCATAAATATATACAACGTTTTGACTGGAAAACGGCTTGCAAAGATTTGTAGCAATGATCCAAAGGTGTGTATAAGCTCAAGGAATCGGCCTAATGCGACTCTAATCCAGAGCAGTGTTGTGGAAGCTCTTGAAAATGTGACCGAGGTGTTTTATGATCGGGAAACAAATGAAATTTTCACGGGCAATGCACAAGGGTTGGTTCATGTGTGGTCGACCTGATGCGAAGTTAAAAGAAAAACAATTATGAATGCTTCTTGCAAATGAATTGCAAAAAAAACATATTTTATTGGGTTTTTAAGTGTGGAATAGTTTTAGCCATAAAGGATAGGTTTCGATAGTTATGAAGTACTTGTTTTTATGGATTGATGGGTTTCATTGGTTTATTCGTGTATTTAGAATTATGGTTTATAGAAGTTGTTATGCAACCGAAAAATTATGTATTTTATATTTGAATTTATTGTTTTTATTTCGACAATTTAGTTTTATAAATCCATTATTTATAAATAAATAAAATTAAATATTATCTACTAAATTAAATTAAATTGATTATAAAAGAATATTATAAATTTTTATTTGGTTAATGTGAGAAAGCCTTACGACATGCACAGGGCGAAAC
This sequence comes from Wollemia nobilis, assembly GCA_028583015.1. Taxonomy (NCBI): domain Eukaryota; kingdom Viridiplantae; phylum Streptophyta; class Pinopsida; order Araucariales; family Araucariaceae; genus Wollemia; species Wollemia nobilis. The sequence continues at coordinate 155,908 of JAQPPZ010000162.1, forward strand.
AGTCTCTTCTCAACTATGACTTTTAAAGCCCAACTATGCTTATCAATAGAGAATTTAACACACACCCACCACCCTTCACACAGTCACAAATGACTTAAATAATATTTAGAAAATGAAATTGATTTATAATTTCTTTAAAATAAAATATAGTAAAAATTTATTAGATCAAATAAACTTTACAGATTGAGAACAAACAACCACCAAAAACAGCCAACAAAAACCTCAACCAGACATATCCTTAGCAAGTAAATTATGAAGATGCTAAGAACAGCCGAAAGGGAGGTGATCCCAACCCTTAACAGACCAATTCCCCCGAAACTAAGAAGCCCATTTGGCCAAACAATCCACAACCCTATTCCATTCCCTAGGAATGTGAAAAAAAGAGGTAAACTCCAAATTACAACATATTTGAAGAATCTGTCGAACAACCAAGGTCAATCTCTAGTGAACATTATCAATATGCTGAGTCTTTAACAAATTGATAATAATATATGAATCGGACTCACAAATTATCCCCCTGCCAACCCATAGCTAATGCTTATTCCAAAGCATAACAGATAGCAAGAGCCTCAATATAATTATTAGTGTATCCTTTTATACCATGAAAAAATGAAACAAGCATTCCCAACACTATCTCTCCCAACTCCTCTAATACCAGCATGCTCAGGATTACCCTGAGAAGACTCATTCGTATTGATCTTGAACACCCCTGGAGGAGGAGGATGACATCTACCATATCTTTGCATATTTTTTTTAACATATCTTCCTCCAGATGAAATAGAAGGACAAGGACCATTCTCCAAAAATCCCAAACTCTGCATCATCAAAATCTCCAACTGCTCCAAAGGAAGACTAATATGGAAATTTGAAGAAATAGTTTCCTGAATCATACCAATGATTCACTGCCAAAGATGAAGAATAGTAATCTTATTATCATGAAAAATTCTTTGATTTCTTTCCAATAAAATCTGCTACAGAATGCAAGAAGGGCCAATAGTCCAAGAAACCTAGACAAATAAAACCTTAGCAGGATGTCTCCCTAAACTCCTCTAGAAATCCAAAATAGAAGAAGCATGGGCACAAGGCTGCTTCCACACCCTCCACCAAATATGCCAATATACCATGCAAAAGAATATTGAAAAAGAAGATGACCTGAAGACTCTTCACTGTTCGCACATGAAAAACAAAAATAAGATCCCTGAAAAAATCTCTTTTGCAAATTATCCCAGGTATGATATCTATTGTGAGTAGCTAACCATAGATAAAAATTACATTTAGGCCAAGAGACCTTTGACCACACTGCTCTCCACGAGGGCACCTCAAAGATCCCCAAAATCTTACCAATCCAACTCCCTATATCCCGAAGCCACCAAATAAACCCCTCTAGGATCCAAGCCCCAAGCCAAAATATCATCATCCTCGTAAAGAAGAGTAGTTGCTAGAAGCCAAAATACGAGCCAACTTGTCTCTTTCCTAAAAATTATCCCTTGCCAGCCAATCTATAGGATCCTTTAAACAAACAACCTCAACCTGCCCAACTTTGTCAATAAATTTAGTCCATAACTTGATTCCAACCTACATCCAAAAACACCTTACATAGATTCTGAAGATGAGCATACATGGATAAAATGGCAGGGAACCCATCCCAAGCATCCTTCCAAAAGAGAGCCATGGAACCCTTATGACATATCCAAAATAAACCTTGCTTAACAAGATTCGCCCCCTTATTAAGAGTATTCCAGATGAAAGAGTCCCTACTAGCCAAATTGTATTTGGGAATCTCAGAGCCCTCAACCCCATTTAAATATTTATAAGATATAATATGTGCCCAAGCTTGGTCTTGAGAAATACACCATCACCAATAAAACTTAGTCGTCAAAGCGTCTCCAGAAATAGAAGACAAATGAAGATCCAAACCCCCCTCTTGATTTGATCTGCAAATAGTTTCCCACTTAACCAAGCTCTGCTTCGAAGACTCCAAATTACCATCTCATAAAAATATTCTAGGCAAAGAGTCAAACTCATGAATAAAGCTAGAAAAAGCAACCTGAATCATACACCTATAGATGCAAATGGCCTGAACCACAGACTTGAGGAGTAAAACTCTACCAGTAGAGGAGAGCCATATAACAGTCCAATGAGAAACATGAGCACAAAATTTGTTCAAAATGGAGTTCCAGATCTCATGAGGCAAAGGACCCATATAAATATGAATACACAAATACTTCAAGGGAAGAGCACCAATCTGAAATCTTATAATATGTGCAATACGAGCATGTATAAGCGGATTAGTGTTAAAGAATAAAATGGAAGATTTTCCCTCGTTAATATTTGGCCCTAAAGCATCCAAATAGATATCTAGAGCACTTATAAATTTGGTAGCTTCCCTAATAGAAGAAAATCCCATCAAAGCTATATCATCCACAAATTGAAGATGAGAATAAGTAGGAAAACTCATACCCCGCCTCCAACCATGAATCAAACCCTGATTGACATGTGATTTCAAAATTTTGCCTAAACATTAAGTCATAATGATTAAAAAATAAGGGGACAAAGGGTCGCCCTATCGAAGACCTCTTGAGGCTTGAAACAAATAAGATGGCTAACCATTAATAAGAACTGAATAAGAAGGTGAAGTAATGCTGCTCATCACCCAACTTACCCAGCTGGAATGGAAACCAAAAGCTTGAAGGATATTGCTTAAAAAGACCATTTAACCCTATAATAAGCCTTATACTGAAAGCACGAGGATACAGAAACAAAAGGAGAAAAAATCCAAGTACGATGCAAAAACGAAACCAAACTTAACGCTACGAATTAAAAATGCATAAAAATGGAGAAAGCATAAACAAATTGAAACCCAAATGAAACAAACAACCCTTTTATTTTATTGATGTATTTCACAATTCGGTTACAATTCGCCTCCTCCCTTTTCAGGGGCGAGGAGCGTTAAATTCGTCTCTTGGTTACATCCATGGATAGCCATCCTTCTTTCGCGTGCCCACATGTAAGATGGGCGGACCAAAACATCGCCACTGCTTGTGTATACGAGTGTTGGTTCCTTGCTGCTCCTCCAATGTCCAGACCCTATGTTCAAAGGAACAAGAAACAGTCAGTAGCACCTGCGGATAAAACAAAGCATGCAATCCCCAAGCCTACGATAAGTGAATGAGAAAAATGAATTAAACTATGACTAAAATGAATCCAAATGCTCTAAAAATTTGATAGGGGCATCAAGACATCACCAGGAGGGCCCTGCAAAAAGAACAGTCGGGAAATTCCTCGCGGATTTGAATTCGCTCCGGGGTGGGACGAATTTACCTGCAACAAAACGCCGAAAAGGTACTGTCCCAAATGTCCTACCTAGGAAGCTCCAAAAGACCTGCAAACTTGGGGTTAGCTAATTGGGGGTATTTTGGGAAGACCCAGATGGTCAGATTTTCCCAATTTGGCCTCCATTAATGGGATTTTGATGATGCTACCTACAGGTTAGTAAAAGCGAACGAAGATAGAAACATGATCGAAATTGTTCAAAACGAGACGAAATTTAAATGACAACCTATCTAAGCATCATAGAATTGAATGCAAAAATGAAAGAAAGAAAATCTGCCATAGAATTCCCATCACTCCGAAGAGGGGCGATTAGGACTGTAGCAGTGTGGGAGGGGGCGCCCATGGGGCAGGCCGCCCGTCGTTTGAGGCCTGATTTTGGCACCAATCCACTTGGGATGGGTCCAAAACCTCTTGTGGGGTATTGTCAGAAAATTTGGTGGGATATTGTGGCCAAATGTCAGGTTTTGGGCTCAAGATTCATCCTTCCAATAGTCACCCAATGACCTCCTCTCTAAAAGAGATCAAGGATGTGAAAGGCACAAATCCACTAAGGGTGTATGGGGAAGTAAAATGGCAGCACTTCGTTGCTCAAAAAATGCTCCTTCTCTCTATCTTTGGGGTGAGGAAACTCACCAATTTATAGACCTGGAGGTCTCTTGCATTGGGCATGCAGAGGCGCCACTTGGCAATCATGCCTTCCTAGGGGGGAGGGGAGACTCCTCCCTGATTAGGGACTTCATGACTGCCCTTGTAACTACCTCTAACGCTCGAAAACGCTCACCCACACTCCCATGCGATGAAGGAAGCGTTAGGTGGTGGATCTGAGCTGCCATTTGTCAAGATTTGACTTTTTTCCCATCAAACCTGCAATTCACCCCACCCTGGAGCGAATTCTGATATTCGTCCCTAGGTAGGGCGAATCCCAATTTGAATTCATCCCTGGGTGGAACGGATATTGAGCAAAGTGCCTGAAGGTGCCAAATTGACTCCTGACCTTCCAAAACTGCTGTGAGAGTGGTTAGGACCACTTTTTGACCTCTGGGGGCTGCCCTTGGGGCTGTGTGTGTCAATGCGATCAGTGTTTGCAGTCACATAATCGGATTGGTGTTGTTTTGGTGTCTACAGATGCCCCTTTTTGGGATGCGCTGTGCAAGGCACAACGTCGAGCAAAAATAGATAACCAAAGCACTAATGATTAGGGTTTCTAGTAACCTAACCAACTTTTGATGCCCCAAGTATGGGAAGGGCATGCATTCTTGAATCCTTGCTTCTGATGAGCGAAGGAACTCAATTCAAGTGTTAACCTTTTTCGGTGAGGTGTTACTTGAGCTTGGACATTGATCAGTCATGAATAGGCAAAGGGCGCAACCTTTTGTCTATGGGAACCTTGAGTTCATGATTCATGAATGCCAAGTGATTGATCAGCTTGTGATTATTGCTTGTTTGCTGCCCCAAGCAGGAGCGTGATTGTCTTTGCCAATGATTCTTTGAATGCATGTTGTTTCCATGATTGGGTGTGTATTTGTTGATTGGTGACTAAGTGTGACTACCCCCTCAAGCGACGAATCGATGAGGGAATGACCAACATGAGAAAAGCGACGAGTCACTTGACCCAAGATGACTTGTGCAAGGGTGCCTTCAGATGTTTTAGCGTTAAATGTGTGTGCAGTTTTTTGACATTTAGACCTATTTTTGGTGGGTGTTAACCCTTTTGGTGATGCTTTTTGGAGTTGAAATTATCAAAAATCCATCTTCCCGTGGAGCGGTCCGGCCATGGTGGCCTTCTTAGGGAGTAGGATGGTGACAATTTGTAACCCCAACATCTATTTTGGATGCCAAGAATGTCAGGGCGAAGGCGCCTTCGTTCGGCAACTCTATTGCTATTTTTGGGTGGGTTTTGACCCTTTTGGTGATGTCGTTTGGGGATGAAATTCTCGAAGATCCGTCTTCCCGTGGAGTGGTCCGGCTATGGTAGCCTTCTTAGGGAGTAGGATAGTGAGGATTTGTGACCCCGACATCTATTTTGCATGCCCGGAATGTCAAGTGCAAAAGCACTCTCATTGGACAATTTTATTGCTGTTTTTGGTGCATTTTTGTTGTTTTTGAAATGTTTGCTCTGTATTCGTCCCTGGGTGGGACGAATTCCTATTGAGCATTCATTCTATGGAGGGATGAGCGCTAACTAGAGCACTCATCCCAGGGAGGAACAATTACAGGCTCAAAAGCCTATTTAAAGGCCAAAACTAGGTTTTGGGCTCATTTGCACTTGTTTTTTAGTGATTTGGAGCTCAAGGAGGAGGAGGTCAATTTGAAGTGAAGCGCTGCATTTTCCACCATGAGGCCCAGACGACGAACCAACTCTATTTATTAGTCTTGTATTACAATTTTAAACCGCAATTTTTTTCGCATTTTTTTGACTTTGTTTTTTTATGATTAATGAGTATTTTCTGGGAGAGAGGGCCGGGAGGTATTGTACCGGGGTGGCCGACACCCTAGGCTTTGGGGATTTTTGAGCTTTTGGATTTTGTTGCGGGGTCAGAGGACCGGTTCATTGTAGCCTGCGGGCATTTTTGATGATATATACAGATGACTTTATTTTGTTTATGCGCATGTGATGATTTGATTTTATGCACGATGATTGATGAATATGGATGTATGCATGTTAATTTATATTGATGGATGCATATGTTTTGCTGAAATGTAAATGTTTTTAATTTATATGATATGCAGATGGAATGGATGAATTGAATTTGTGATTTTTGGTGGTCGGACCATAGACTGTTTAGAACTTTATGGCTTTTTGTCCTAGGCGATTGCTGTGGTAAATGACTTTTCGTGTATACATGTTTTTTTGTATTTTTTGATGGCGATGCAAGGATGAAAGATATTAGTGGTTTTAAAATGTATTTTAAGGTTTTCTAAGATTCAGATGTTTTAACTGTCTAGCCATGACTGTACTTTCATCTTACGAGACTTTTGAACAAGGTATGAATCAGACTTGTCTTTGACCAAGTTATTTCACATCCCTGTGTGTGCAATTGAGTTCATTTATGTGGTGTTTGTCAGGATACCGCCAGTGCTAGATAGGTTGTCAACCAAACCTGTACTGAGGATCACCTGATTAGCTCCACTAACTCCTTTGTTGTGTTTAGTCGGATTAATCTGCGGTGCTGTCATAGGATACCATAAGCTAGCTCATCCACATGCAAACATTGATCTGCACACAAGTTAATGTGATAGATATATCATCATGCAGGAGGTTTACCACCAGTGATCGATAGGCTATCCACCAAACCGGTACTGAGGTTTGCCTCATGACCTATCGGAATGCTGAGAGTTCCAGGGATTCAAGTTCGACTCCCTTCTTTTCTTCAATTGTATTGGGATACTTGCTCTTTTATTAGTGATAAAAATCACTATTTATTTTTGTTTTTCTTTTGAGCAAGGGATTTGAATATGGAGTGATGAGAATCACTATCTTATGTGCCTTTTGATGTATGCACTTTGGTTGGGATGTCAAAGTTTTTGGAGTTTTGACGTTTGCAAATTTGTGATGTTTTTGCAACTTTTGAGAACTTGGGATTCTTGGGGAATTGGGTAGGGAGGATGCTTGTCCTTTTGCCAACTCTCAGCATTCTTGAGGTCATTCGCACAGGGGGATGAGCAAGATAACCATTTCACTTATGGTGATCTGGATTGCTTTGCAAGTTTCATCTTTCGTTCACACAACTTGGGAATTCTTATGTGTTTGAATTTGTGTTGGGATGCTACGTACCAAGGTGTGATCCAAGTAGAACTCTACCTTCGTAAAATCTGTCTGACTTTGTACAGTATTTGGCTAGACGGCTATTGACAGCTGAATGACAAAAACTCTTGATACATTAGAGGACCACTGACTATGGTATGGTAACAAGAAGTGAATGGTGTTTATTTTTTATGACTATTTACAAAAGTGGAGAAATGTGGAACAAGATGGATTGGCGGAGTACTTACAGTCTATGGTGCCTTTGACCTGTATGACCACAAATATGCAATGTATGGATGTGATGCTTAATGCAACTATATATATTTTTGTGTTTTTGATGGAATGATTTTTGTGAGTATGAAGATGAGATGCAAAAAGAGCTCTTTATTGTTGTGATGACGGTGAGTATGCCTGGAAATGAGATGCGAATTTTTGTTATTTTTGATGATTTTATTGTTTTTGAATTTTCTTATTTTTGACCAAGCGATTGAGGGAACCCTTGGAGCATTTTGGGATTGACCAAGCGATTATGGGAATCCTTGGAGCATTTTGGGCTATGGCTCTTCTAAACATGGAATGGCCGCAAATGACTGATGTTCAAGGGTTCTAGTTCCTTGATTCCATCAAGAGAGGCTAGCCGGTATGTTCCAGGTCCTATTTTACTATCAATTACATAGGGACCTAACCAGTTTGCCGTGAACTTGTCCCTTAGATGGGACGACAAACTAGAATTCTGTTGGTTCTCTTTCAAGACCAAGTCACCAACCTGAAAGTCCCTCAAATGAACTTTCATGTTGTATGCTTTCTTAAGTCGCTCTTGATAGATACGTAAATGCTCGAGAGCATTAACGCGTCATTCATCAAGCAACGTAAGCTGGTCTAACCGGGCCTACCGCGCAGTGTCATCATCGATGAACTCTTGCATTGATATGCGTAGGGAAGGAATTTCCAACTCGAGAGGCATGACAACCTCGAAGCCATACACGAGCGAAAATGGAGTTGCCCCAGTGGGCGTCCGAATGCTGGTGCGATAAGCCCACAGGGCAAGTGGGATCTGAATGTGCCAATCCTTATGACTATCTGTGACTATCTTTTTGAGGATGGCAACTAGCATTTTGTTCGACGCCTCTGCTTGCCCATTTGCCTGTGGATAATAAGGTGTCAAAAAATTGTGCTGAATTTTGTACTTTGTGGTCAAAGCACGCACGTCTTTGTTTTTGAATGACGTCCCATTATCCAAAATTATCTTGGATGGAATACCAAAATGACATATGATGTTGTGCAAAATGAACTCCGAAATGCGGGGTCCTATCGTAGAGGTAAGCGGAACCGCTTCCACCCACTTGGTGAAATACTCTGTGGCCATTATGATAAACGTGTGATGACCTGACGACGTAGGGGAGATCTTTTCGATTAGATCTAGGCCCCACTATGAAAATGGCCAAGCCGATTGGATCGGCTGCAAGGCCTGGGAAGGTACGTGTGTCAAATTAGCATGGTGTTGACATTTCATGCACTTCCTGACATATGCGCAACAATCTCGCTCTAAATATGGCCAATAATAGCCCATGCAGAGAATGCACTTTGCGATGGCCATACCACTGAAGTGGCCACCGCACGTACCATCGTGCGCTTGGGCGATTGCCCAAGTGGACTCTTGCTGGTCCAAGCAACGAAGGAGGATTCCTTCATAGCTATGACGGTACAAAATGTCTCCTAACAAGACATACTTTGCCACTTTCTGCTTGAATGCTCATTTTGCGGCATGCGTCAATCCAAGTGGGAGATTACCTAACTTGAGGTAGTCCCTTATGGGTGAATACCAATCCTGCTGATCAGAAGCCTCGACGGTATGAACAGCCAATCCCTCTTGAAGTTCATCCCTAGCAAAAGCTGAACGGGAAAGAACTTGCAAGAATAGCATTGTATTGCTATTAAGGGGAGTAGGGGAGAACAAGGACCCCTAGTTGGCATGATTCAGACGATCGTGGATTCGAGAGAACCTATCCTGAGGTGGTTCAATCTGGATCATGTGGATTCCTGGCGTCAAGTTAGAGCTTGCACGCTCCATCATGGATTGCGATAGTGTTTTGACTTGAATGGTGGTCATATCACCAGAAATGTCTTGTGGGATTAGCGACCCCAAAGAGGCCATAGTGTCCGCAAAATGATTCGATGACCGAGGGAGTGCCTCGATGTCGTACCATTCAAGCTTTTCCAAGAATTTGTCCACAAGGGCTTTGTAGGCCTGTAGAACTGGGCATTTGCATTGGAATACCCCTTTGACTTGGTTGACGATTAACAACGAATCACCAAAGATATTCAATCATTTAATGTTCATGGTGATTGTTGTCTGAAGACCTATGAGCAAGGCTTCATACTCTGCATTGTTGTTGGTGCATGGGAAATTTAATTTAAATGACAGAGGCATTGGAGCGCCTTGCGGTGTGAAGAATACTATTCCCGTGCCACCACCTTGCTCACATTTAGAACCATCAAAAAATAGGGTTATGTCGGCCTGTGACTCAGGCTCATCAAAATATGGTGATTCTGAGACATGGAAGACCCCATCATCGGGTAGTTCTATGACCAGAGGCTGATCGTCTTCGAGAGGAGCCTCTGCTAGTTGATCGGCTATGACCTGACCTTTTATGGATTTCTGTCCAATAAACTCTATGTCAAATTCCGTCAACAACATGATCCATTTCGCCGTGCGACTACTATGATAAGTATGACTCATCATGTATCGCAATGGATTCTCCTTAGACACAACATACGTCTTGTTGCTCAACATGTAATGGCATAGCTTTTTGGTAGCAAACACCACTGCCAAGCAGAGTTTCTCAACGTATGCATAGTTAAGTTCATAACTGACCAGGGTGCGGCTAAGATAGTAAGTAGCCTGTTCTTTGTGAAGTTCATTCTTCTGGGCTAGCATGGTGCCCAGTGCCACCTCAGTAGCTGAGATGTATAAGTAGAATGACACTCCTGGTCTAGGTGGTGCCAATACTGGTGGCGAAGCCAAGTATTGTTTAATGTCATCGAAGGCTGACTGGCACTCGTCATCCCAGTGAAATGCTACCCCCTTGTGCAATAATTTGTTCATGGGTCGGCACTTGTCGGATAGCTGCGCTATGAAGCGCTTGATCGACGTGACCTTTCCCTGTAGGCTTCTGAGCTGCTTGATGGTAGTTGGGGGAAGCATTTCAAGGATTGCCTTGACTTTGTTTGGGTCGACCTCGATGCCTCACTTTGAGACTATGAAACCCAAGAGTTTTCTAGATGTGATGCCAAATACGCACTTCTTGGGATTCAATCTGACTTTATGTTCCATGAGGCGATCGAGGATCTTGCTTAAGTCATCGAGATGATCTGGGCGCAAAAGAGATTTGGCCAACAAATCATCCATGTAGTCTTCCAAAGTTTTATGCATGTAATCATGGAAGATGTACGTCATGGCACGTTGGTAGGTGGCACCAGCATTTTTAAGGCCAAAAGGCATGACCTTATAACAAAATGTCCCCCAAGGCATTGTGAATGCCATTTTTAGCTGGTCCTCGGGATTGATACAAATCTGATTGTATCCCGAGAAACCATCCATGAGGGAAAGCATTTCATGACCCGCTGTGGCATCTACCAATGCGTCGATGCTTGGCAATGGGAAATCATCCTTAGGACTCACTTTGTTTAGATCTCAAAAATCAGTGCATATGCGAATCCTCCCATCAAGATTTTTGACAGGCACCATGTTGGACAGCCATGGTGGGTAATCCATGTAGATGACAAACTGTGCATCCAACAGCTTTTGCAATTCATCTTTGACCATCAAGGCCACTGTTGGGTGCATCTTATGTAGTTTTTGCTTAACTGGCTTGACTGTCGGATCAAGCGTTAGATTATGCATGACTAGCTATGGATCTAGCCCCGACATGTCTTTGTAGGACCATGCAAAAACCTCCTTCTTCTCTTTGAGAAGGGCAATGTAGTCGGCTTGCTCTTCGGGGGATAAACTTACCCCTAACTTGATGATCTGTGGATTCATTGGATCTGAGCCGATGTCTACGTCAGTCGTCTCCTCGACCGACATGTGGGATCCATCCTCCAACTGGTGTGGAGTTGGGATCAAATGGATATCATTTGCTGAGTTAAGATCATCGTTAGGAACCTCGGGTTCCTCTTCAGCATGGAAGATATCTTGAGTTGACCCAGGGGTAAAATGAAGCATTTCATCGAAAGGCCAGTACTCTGATGGGGATGGCGGTGAATTGATGCGATCCCAGTCTATGGCATCTATGTCTAGATACAATGACTATGCTGGATCGGTCGGGTTGTGGATGGGGGTGGTTAAGTCAATGGAGATCATGTTGATGAAATGATTTTGGTCTCCATTACCATGGGTGTGGTGACTCGAACATTCTAGATGCTCTCTATGCTCTGGATCTGGCTCTAGAGGTATGGGCACGAATGGATCGGCCCTATGTGCGGATAGGAAGACAGGGTCTACCCTCGACACTGATGTCACTATAGGGTCTCTGGGTGGAAGGTGCTCTTCGTATGCCCGAAGTGGTGGATCCAACACTTGGTCCCACCCTGCTGGGTCTACGTACCACTCATGCCCTGGCACTATGTTTAATTGTTCAAATATGTCATTAATCTCCAAGGGGTATGGTCGCTGCATTTGCCGCATGTGATTAAGATACGCCATCTCAGTTTCATCTTCATAATCACTATCGAAGATCCAAAGGCCTTCGTTGGCTCTGACAACTGCTTGCGGCATTAAGGGTTCGCCTTGCTCAAGCAAATTGATCTGGCCCCATTGGGGTTGTTCCGCTCTCTACGGTGGGGCCTGATTACCTTGGGGTGGCACTTGCTCGATTGGAGCATCTAAAGGGAACATTGTCAAGAGACTCTCTTGATAATCATCCATGGGGATCACCTGTGAGTGATTGCTATCTGATTCGAAGGGGTCCCATGGTGCCACCTCATATTTTGATTCATCCTCTGAGGACCCTTCTTGACATTGTCTAGACCCTCCTTGAAAATGAGCTCTCGAGCTTTCTCCTCTTTCGAGCGAAGGGAAGGGATTGCGAGGGTCAACAAGGTTGATTGCCATTAATGGGAGATAATCCCTCAATGTATATGTCGTGTTAGGGTTGGCATATGGATCTGATGCCAATCCCCCCTTGTTGCCTATCCCTAGGCCTTGCATGTTCTCCACCAAGATGTCCAAGGGTAGGGGGTGGTTGAACCCTACTCCGACTTGTCATATGGCATTTGGTATCTTGGTTGGCAAAGAACACGTACCCCTTGCTCATATCTACCTAACCCATATCCATGCCAATTGCATTGGCCAAGGTATCTCAAAGCAAAGTCTGGGTTAGACAAGTAGTTGACATTTTCAGCAAAAGGCTCTTCATCTTCATCCTCTTGCATGCATGGTGCAATGCCATGATCAAGGCCCCCATACACAAAGTTTGTCTAGTTTGGCGGGTAGCCTAGGGGAACAATAGTGCCGATGGGGAGGCGAGGTCTCCCCATGTCCTGCATGGACTCTAGTGTGGGTGTTGCTACAATATTCCACACCAGATACTCCCCTAGGCCCGTATTGGCCATCTCAACGGTGATTGTTGGCGGTTGAGGGGGAGGGAATGGAAGTTCTCCCTGAGTCCACTCCATGTCGGGTGAACTAGGAGCCTCGAATTCCATTCGGCTAGGCATCTCCTCAGTAGAGATAGTTGATACTGATGGCAGTGTCTCTTCCAGAGGTTGTGCCTCTTCCAGGGGTTTCTTCCCTTTGTCCTTCTGTTTGGCCCCCATCGGTGGCATCGCTGGTGGAGGACCAGACGATGAAGATGGACCCGACTGGGGTTTTGAAGAACTTGCTAATGGGGATGCCCATGGAATCGGACCCTGCTTAGATGGATTCAATTGGAAATCCAAATGCATTGATGGGAGGGTCGATTGCGGCATCAGCTGCACCGCATTACAATACTTGAAGGGTTCTAAGTCCATCGGGACTACATGCACCTCCCCTTCAAATGTATACTTTAAGCATTGGTGAGCTATCGAAGGGACACACTTCATGTCCCTGATCCATGGCCGCCCAACAAGATGTTGTAGGCCATCTCACCTTCCAATATGTGGCACAATGTAGGTATAGTCTTTTGTCCCACTTGGATGGGTAGGACTATTGTGCCAACTATCGAGCAAATTGCATCATTGAATGCTCGTAGTGTGTAGGTGGAAGTTGTGATGTGAGATGTGGGCAACTTCAGATGTTTTAGGGCCACGGTTGTGATGAGATTACTGGACGAGCCAGTGTCTATCAACACCCTCTTGTATGGGATCCCGTTGACCCGCGCGATAACGTGCAGGGGTGGATCCGCCATGTCATCAGTCACTGATCTCAATTCGTCTTCTCGAAATGTGATGACCGGCTCAGTGCATCATTTTACATGTCCCACAAAGTTGTTGAAAGAATTTGTCTCGTGGGGCTGCAACTCGATGGCTTTCAATATCTCCATTAGAGCTTCTCGATGGGGTGTAGATTGTTGTATAAGCTCGTATATGGAGAGCCTAGCCGATGTGGTCCTCAAAATCTGAGTGAGTTTGGTCCGAAGTGTGGCCACTGGTCTAGGTGGAGGAGGTTGTGCAAGGTGTTGTTGTGGTTGTGTCATTGTTGGCACCTCACCTGTAGTTGTCACGGGGGCGGCTACACTCGGATACCTCCTGTTTCGAGTCACTATACTGATCATCCCTACATACCCCTGCATGGGGCAGTTCTGTGTGACCTCATTAACTTGTAGGGTTTTTGCCTATGGAGCATGAGCAGGCAAGGGGTCTTTAAAGACCTCCATTTGTTGATTGCTTGGTGCGACGGGATTATCCATCGCTAGTGTCTTGTTATCAATCAAGTCTTGCACCAAGCCCTTAAACTTCCAATAGGCATTTAGGTCATGTCCCTACCACCTATGGAACCTACAGTACAAGTCCTCCCTATACCCCTTAGGCTTGGGAGCATTGGGGTCTATGGTTTGAATCTTTGGCAGGTTGATCAAATTTGCCGCTAACAAGCGGTCAAACAAGGAGTCCCTGGACTCTGTGTAGGGTGTGTATTGTCGCCTAGGGTGACGCTGCTGATTCTGCTCTTGTCTCTAATTTTCTTTGTCATAGTTGTTGGGAGGCACCGCCTGATAATTAGCCTTTTGGGGCTGTGTTACTTGTGTAGGCTTAGGGACATTGATAGCAACTTGATTGACCACAATGGGTTTCTGTTGCATGGTCCCTATTTTAGTGTTCTTAGTCCACTCTTTTTCTTAGGTTTGGCTATCTCGCCATCCTGTATCTTGATCTCTTCAATAATCTTGGCTTGTGCTAGAGCTTCTTCTAAGGTGGCATATTGCTGCAGCTGCAATAGCATAGAGATCAATCTCAAACAGCTCTTTGAGAACATTTGAGTGAGGTCGGACATAGGGGGAAGGTAGGGCAGATTTGAAAGCAAAGTCCTCCATCGATTCCCATAGGCCGCCATGGTTTCCTCCTCATACTACTTGAGGCTGGCTAAGTCACTCAGTGACGCCTTCTTCTTGGTGTTGAAGGTGAAGCGTTCGAGGAATGCATCCACTAACTGATCTAAGTTGTTAATGTTGTGCTTTGGTAACTGAGTAAACCAATCCGAAGTAGGGCCTACGAATGTGGTTATAAACATTCTTAATAACAAAGCATCATTGTCCTGAATGCCGAAGCATTGGCTCAGGAATCTCGTCACATGCTCTTGAGCATCCTCCTCACCTCTAAAGGTTGCCAACTGAGGTAGCTTAAAGTGTTCAGGGTAAGGGGGTGTTGGCACGGACGGATGCACAGGATGACTACGGAGTTGGCGTAAAGTGGGCTTTTGGGGCCCAAAAGTTTTGGTCTCCATAGACTCCAAATGCTCTAGCAACGCTTTATATGCATCTAAAGATTTAATCTCTTCCTCTTTAGTTTGCTCCCATTGTGGGTTGTGGGAGACTTGAGGCCTATAGAGGGGTGGCCGGATGGCAACCCCTCCGCCTTGGTAGGGCATTTCGGCCCGCTCTTCTTCTTGCTCATATTCCTCGTAAGCTTCCCGAGGAGTCTCTAGATGAGACCTATGACCCTGGGTGGGTCCCCGCGGAGGGTACCCATCATTGTTCCAGGGAGTGGCCTCCCGCTCAGGTCTAGGAGGTCTCGGAGGCAGCACTTGGTAAGGTCACGGAGACCTATCTCGCACCAAGGGATTATGCCTCTCATACGGTTCCGCTCTTTGGGTGCGAGGGGTTGGAACCCTCTCAAGCACTGGGTTATGGAGCAGCTCATCTGTTTGGCACCGAATGCACTCTTTGCTAAGGCGATATAGATGCTCTAGCTACTATTGGTCTTGCTCAAGCCACGTGATCTACGCTTGGTGGGCGGCATGTTTGGCGATGGCCAAGTCAATTTGTTCCACCATATTGAGCCTAGGAGGCCTGGATGCCTCTCCTATGCACTTACCTCGGTCACGATGATCCGAGATCTCAATAGGTCACTTCCCTCTATCGAGGTTGGCGGCATTTACCCGAGGCTCTGGCCTCAATGGGTGATCATGGTACATAGCGGGTGTGGAGGCGCATGGCTCCCATGTTGTACATTGCTCTCGAGGAATGTAATGGTCTTCCTCGTGCTCCCTTTCGTATGTGTGAAAGGGGCGGGCAGAGTTGGCTCGCCCTGCTTGAAGAGCCTTGCACTCTGGGTTTTGTCTATTGGTTCTAACAGTGATGGGGGGCAAAGGAGGGATGCCATAATCATGTGGCCTCTCCTCCTGGACACTATGCCACTCTAGCGCTTCATCGCACGGTGGCCACTCATATCGAGCTTCTAAGGGAGCCTTCCTATCTATGTTGAGCGCCACGTGTAAGGACTCCTCCCGAAAGGGGCTATGATGAACGGGCGTGTCCCTCAAAGGGGTGTCCCTATAGTTCCATCTTGACATGGAATGATGCGGACTCTCTTGTGGGTCAGGCCACCAAGGCGGTATGACCAAGTCCTTAGGGCTGTAGCGGAGGCGACTTGTGCCCCCTTGTACACTTTCCGCAACTTTCGCCCTTGATTGGGCTTGGCTACGGGTGTACACCATGGTGGTGTTTTTCTATAAGCTATGTAGATTTTTATCTCTTTTTATGATTTTTATGCTACACTAAACAGAAAAGAGCACACACACACACAAAGCAATGATTATCTCATTTAAATATTGAGAGTGTGTCCTAGACCTGGTTTAGTGTGTGTTTTGTTTTTGTTTTTGTTTTTGTGTTTTTTTTTTTTGAAGGTTTTTGTAAAGAACGTTTAAATGCAAAATGATGGCTCTTATGGCTCCCAAAAATGGTCGCCCCTTCGATATACCATTGCCAAGCCGATATACCAACCTCTCTATATACCCGCCCTTACGTGAGGGAAACTATAGGTACGTGAGAGCAGATGGTACGTGGAACGTAGGCGGTACGGAAGGGGAATCACCCTGTTTATGACACCTACCATAGAAGACTTATCCTCATGCACTGGGAATCACCCCAGCTACACTCGGTCAACTTTCATCAGGATTTACGTCTAGCAACAGTAGCGATCGGGGTAATGGATGCAAAAATTCAAGCCAAGGTGGTGATGAAATCCACCGTTGGTCTTGATCAAGGGCTGGGGTTTTACGACCAGCTCCTTGGTGTTTAATTTGCCACGTGGTGTGTGGGGTTCTTTTTATTTTGCAAAAAGGAAACAAGCAAGCAGTAAAGGAAAACTACTTTCCCTAAGCAAGCAAGTAACCTAAAAATAGAAAAACTGAAGACAAAAAATGACAAGAAAAGTTCAGAATCCCTACCTTTTCTCTGCCCAAATCTGTCGGTTCTGAGTTTCTGCCCTGAAACTGCATAGATAGAAATTCATCCCAGGGAGAAATGAATTACAGGACTGTATTCATCACAGGGTGGGGCGAATTCCCATTCGTCCCTGGGTAAGACGAATTACAGCTCTGTATCCGCCTCCTGATGGAACGAACAACAGTCAGCGTATGAAAACTCGGTACCTGCAAGCAAAAACAACCAAGTTTGGATCAGATCTCTGATCTTAAAAATAGAGGACAAGGTCCCACCGTGATCGCCACTGAAAGCACGAGGATACGGAAACAAAAGGAGAAAAACTCCAAGTACGATGCAAAAACGGAACCAAACTTAACGCTACGAATTAAAAATGCATAAAAATGGAGAAAGCATAAACAAATTGAAACCCAAATGAAACAAACAGCCCTTTTATTTTATTGATGTGTTTCACAATTCGGTTACAATTCGCTTCCTCCCTTTTCAGGGGCGAGGAGCGTTAAATTCGTCTCTTGGTTACATCCATGGATAGCCATCCTTCTTCCGCGTGCCCACATGTAATATGGGCGGACCAAAACATCGCCACCACTTGTGTATATGAGTGTCGGTTCCTTGCTGCTCCTCCAATGTCCAGAAACTACGTTCAAAGGAACAAGAAACAATCAGTAGCACTTGCGGATAAAACAAAGCATGCAATCCCCAAGCCTACGATAAGCGAATGAGAAAATGAATTAAACTATGACTAAAATGAATCCAAATGCTCTAAAAATTTGATAGGGGCATCAAGACATCACCAGGAGGGCCCTGCAAAAATAACAATCGAGAAATTCCTCACGGATTTGAATTCGCTCCGGGGCGGGACGAATTTACCTGCAACAAAATGCCGAAAAGGTATTGTCCCAAATGTCCTACCTAGGAAGCTCCAAAAGACCTAAAAACTTGGGGTTAGCTAATTGGGGGTATTTTGGGAAGACCCAGATGGTCATATTTTCCCAATTTGGCCTCCGTTAATGGGATTTTGATGATGCTACCTGCAGGTTAGTAAAAGCGAACGAAGATAGAAACATGATCGAAATTGTTCAAAACGAGACGAAATTTAAATGACAACCTATCTAAGCATCATAGAATTGAATGCAAAAATTAAAGAAATAAAATCTGCCACAGAATTCCCATCGCTCCGAAGAGGGGCGATTAGGACTGTAGCAGTGTGGGAGGGGGCGCCCATGGGGCAGGCCGCCCATCGTTTGAGGCCTGATTTCGGCACCAATCCACTTGGGATGGGTCCAAAACCTCTTGTGGGGTATTGTCGGAAAATTTGGTGGGATATTGTGGCCAAATGTCGGGTTTTGGGCTCAAGATTCGTCCTTCCAATAGTCACCCAATGACCTCCTCTCTAAAAGAGATCACGGATGTGAAAGGCACAAATCAACTAAGGGTGTATGGGGAAGTAAAATGGCAGCACTTCGTTGCTCAAAAAATGCTCCTTCTCTCTATATTTGGGGTGAGGAAACTCACCAATTTATAGACCTAGAGGTCTCTTGCATTGGGCATGCAGAGGCGCCACTTGGCAATCATGCCTTCCTAGGGGGAGGGAGACTCCTCCCTGATTAGGGACTTCATGACTGCCCTTGCAGCTGCCTCTAACGCTCGAAAACGCTCACCCACACTCCCATGCGATGAAGGAAGCGTTAGGTGGCGGATCTGAGCTGCCATTTGTCAAGATTTGACTTTTTGCCCGTCAAACCTGCAATTCATCCCACCCTGGAGCGAATCCTGATATTCGTCCCTGGGTAGGGCGAATCCCAATTTGAATTCATCCCTGGGTGGAACGGATATTGAGCAAAGTTCCTGAAGGTGCCAAATTGACTCCTGACCTTCCAAAACTACTGTGAGAGTGGTTAGGACCACTGTTTGACCTCTAGGGGCTGCCCTTGGGGCTGTGTGTGTCAATGCGATCAGTGTTTGCAGTCACATAATCGGATTGGTGCTGTTTTGGTGTCTACATAGACATATCCAATTTCATAAACATAGCTTTTTTCTTAGAGATGCCCATAGATTGAATGGTCTCAACAATAATAGTCACCCCATCTAGGATTTATCTGCCTGCCACAAAAACTCCCTATTCATCATAAATGACCTTGTTAATCCAAGAATTAATATGCTCATCAATCAACTTTATTATAATTTTATACACCAAATTGCAAAGATTAATAGGTCTAAAATAATCAAGAGAAGTGGCTTCTTCTCACTTAGGAATAAGAACCATGAAAGTAGAATTTAGAGCACACAACATTTGATGAGAGTTGAAAGACTCTTGCACAACAAAACAAAGATCCAGTTTAATAATTGTCCAAAATTCTTAAAATAATTCCACCAAAAAACCATCAGGCCCTGAAGCTTTCCCTTTCTTCATCTGGAAAATAATATTCTCAAGCTCATCAATGGAAATAGGATGTATGAGAACATCATTCATTTCATTAGTAACCATAGGAGGAATACAACTCAACACACTATTTTCTTCAACATCCACAGACATAGAATCCTCAGAATACAAAGAAGAGAAAAACCTAACAACCTCACCTAAAATATCCTGATCTGCAATTAACTGAACCCCTTGAGATGAAGTAAGAGATGAAATGATAGTATTGTGTCTTCTAGCCTTCACTAAATTGAAGAAGAACGTGGTATTTATATCCCCTTATTGAAACCAATCAATTTGAGCCTTCTGTTTCCAATAAATTTCTTCTTTAAGTTCCCACTCAACTAACTCATTAAGGGCAGTAGATTCCTCTTGGAAATTTCCCTTTGTAAGACCATAATCCCTAATATGTCTTGTAATAGCATCTAAATTCTCTTGAGCATCCAATTTAACCCAAAAAATATTGCCAAAAGTTTATCTATTCCACTTCTTTATCTGATATTTGACATGTTGAAGTATCTTAACAAGAGAATACATAGCAGTACCATGATGAGGCTTACCTTGAGTCCACCAAACCTGCATAAGGTTCTACAAAGAAGGCTCCCGAAGCCACATTAACTAGAATTTAAAGGAGGATTTTCTATAAACACCACAACAACTGACCATCAACTTGATGGGCCAATGATCAGAGCCTTTCCAGTACAAAATAGGTGAACTAATATTCTAGTTAGAACTTATCCATAAGGAAGAAACCAAAAACCTATCCAATATCTCCACAATACCCTCAGATCCACATCTCTTATTGTTCCAAGTAAATATGCCATTACCAGGTTTAATATCAGTCAGGTTATGCAACAAAATGTTATTATTAAAAAGCAAATAAGCTTGACCAATGATACCCACCCATCCTATTTTTCTCCTCCAAACCGATGATAGCAATAAAATCACCAGCAAGAATCTAGGGATACAAAGGAGTCATCAAACGAACCTCCCAAATATGATGCTAAAACACAATTTTCCCAACAATATTAGTAGGGGCATAAATATTAGTTAATAAATTCACCTCACCCAACTCTTGGGAAGAGATAACCATAGAAATAGAACAACGATCAGATACCCACCATAAATGAGAAAGCTTCTAAGAATTACAAAAAGTAAAAATACCTCTAGAGCTTCCATGAGATCCAATGCACTGATATTGACCAAAAACCCATAATTTGGAATCAATATTAACCATACAATCCATAGATAATTTAGATTCTTGTAAAAAAACAATATCAGGATTATGCAACTTAATCAAATCACGAATAAATTTTTGATGAGGAGAGCTATTCAAACCTCTCACATTCTAGCAAAGTGAGATTCAAGAGGCCCAACCAACCCTAACTCAACCAAGGACTCCTCCTGAATTTTAAGTTTCTCTACGTCTTTCTTCCTCCCCACCTTATTAGTCTTTTTAGGGACCCCTTTTTTACAATTATTCTGTTGTATTTCCAACCAAGGACTTTCCTTAAAGCCCTTACCACAACTTGAAGTGACTAAATCCACCAAAAGAGGATCTTATGACATAGTCCATCCTGCACTACCATATTGTCGACAGGAGGGATAGGATTACCAAACTCCCTTGAAAATGTCAATGCCAAAGGCTGAACTGAAGATTGCAATGCACCATTCTCAATCTCTGATTTGTTTTAAACATAATTATGTTTATTATTTTTTTTATGGTTAATATATATTTTTAATCATTATTATGTGAAAACATATTTTTTCTTTTCAAAATATTCATTAAACCTTATTTATATAGAATAATACTAGTATATATTTGTTTTATTTAATTAATAAATATAAATATTTAAAAAATTAAATATGATATGAATAGTTTGACTTCTTCCTTGAAATTAAGGCTAATGTAAATTAACAAGATATTAAAATTTATGGATTTTCTTCTCATGTGTATGTAAATTACTTGTTATTGCCAATAATAGATATAGTAATTATATGTTTTTTTTTTTGTTGATGAGAAGTCATCTCTCATATTTTAATAAAAAAATGATAAAACTATATATAGAAATTAAAAATATATGATTTTAAAATCAAACAATTTAAACCAATAGAGAAATAATCTTCTTTACACAATGATATTAAATATAATAGTATTAACATATACAACTATATGATTATTATTAATATATAATATAATAAATTAGATATTAGGATGTACATTATTAAAAGGATTTATTATGTTCAAATAATTTCTTTTAATTTTATTTTTGTTATATTTATAGATAGATATTAACTTGGAACGAAATTTTAATCATGAAATATGTGACTACAATATATTTACAATGTTAGTGGAAGGAATTCATAATTTTTAACATAAAACATATTGAATGTTTTTAAAGTTTTCTTTACATTTAGAGCATTATTGAGTGTTTTTGTAAAATTTATAACATTTTTATTATGCAATACCATTTTTTTTTTTCTTGCTAATAAGGGATTGAACTTGGGTCCCCCACCTAGACAAATTACATATCTCTTATTTAGAGCTTGAGAGTTTAAAAATAGATACACTTCTCTTAATTGAGATGCTATAGCTAGAAACCTACATATTTTTTCATAAAATGTCTGAATTATTGATTTTTTTTTTGGATCTTGTCAAATCTCTCTATGAATACAATTACTCCAAAATTTAGCATCTTTCTTGATATTTTCCTATAGCAGCCTTCACAATGCCAAATATTCACCTCTACTATCTATGCCTTGCATATTAGTAGAGTAATAATTTTTAAAAACATTGCACTATCATAGTCCATTTTATCAAATATGCATTGCTATTTTCCTTCCTAAAACACAAGTGCAACCACAAAAATTATAATAAATAGTCTAAATGAAAATACATTATGCAGTGATCAACCATGTTAAAAAGAAGGATAGTAGGAGGAATATTAGTTCAGCTTCTCCATAAACAGGTTTAGCCCAAGTTTGTTTTACTAAGATAGGACTATCTTTCATTTGAATGACATTTTCTTGTTTTTTCTTGTATTCAAGATTTTTGTAGAGGGTCAGGGCCCTTCAACCCCATTTTTTATCAATACCAAAAAAATAAAACACATTATTATTATAAAGGAAAAATAGATATTACTAATGGAAAACATTAAAGTAAATTTTAATCATTAATTAATCTAGGTAATCAACATTTTTTGTCAGCTTCAACTAAACTTCTACTTCCTCTAACCATGGAAAAGAGAATTTAACTTCACAATCCTTAGTCAAAATCCCTCTATTGGATAGCTTATTTGCATATTTTTTTCTTCCTTTAATATATGTGTAAACCTGATTTCTTAAAACTCTTTAGCAATATATTGAATTTCCACAATTATCTCTTGTAAGTTGTATGGAGCTTTTGTTCAACTCAAAATTGCATTTATTACTATGAGAGAATCACATTCCATACATGCTCTTCTCCATTTCATTTTTTTACATATTTTTAACCCTTCTAAAGTTGTCCAAGCTTTAGCTTCATTATTTGTCTTAAATCCACTATTGAAAGCATAATGAGACAAAATCTCTCTATTATTTCTAATTATTCCTTCTCCTCATGGTGGTCCTAGATTTTCTTTAGATGCTTCATCAATAATATGTTTAACCCACTCCACATCTAGTGGTTTCCACATTATATTCTTTACCTTGTTTTTGCTTCTCTTGTACACAACATCATAATTCCATTTAATGATTTGACTCCATCTATCAAGACTCTCTACATCCAAATTAGGAATTGGGTGAGTTGATAGGGTTGGTTTAGAATCCTTTATGGCTAAACATACTTTATTTTTTATTACCTCTAAACTACTTTCCTTTAATGTAAATATTCTTCTATATATTTCTATACATATAGTCCAAAGTATTGTATCTTTTAATATATGCCATATTATCTGTAAATCCTCACTTTTATAAGTGCTCTTCCATTACTTTAACCAATATTCAATTTTGCTATTCATCATCATGCATTTACCAAACATATTAAAAATATATTGCCATAGATTCCAAACTATTGAGCAATATCCTAAGATATGGTCAATACTCTCCTAATTCTTATTACAAAAAACACATTGAGAGGGGCCATGAAAACCTATTTTTATAAGGTTATTCCAAGAAAAAAATCTTCTATGACCTGCAAGCCAAACAAACATTTTGACTTTAGTAATGCTTGGGCTATCCCAAACATTTATTCATATTCTAGTGACATTATTATTATGTTGGTGTTGAACATTATATCTACTTCTTATTATATATTCTCTAGAGCTATTCAAATCCCAAATAAATTTATCCTTGGCACCCCTCGAAATAATCATAGTTGTTATCTTTTTACTCAATTTCCTCCTAGCATCAATGTCTTCTATACTTGTAAAAACCTTCTTTCCATTTGTATCTTATTTCTCGATCCTTGTACAAAATGTTTGAAACCCTATCACTTTAAAGAATAAAAAGGATTATAATATAAATATTCAATATTTTTTAATAAATATTGGCATAGAATAGAATAATGTTGAGCAAGGTGCAACAAGAGTATTGTCATTGTTGTCAACACAGTCAGATAGATCTGTTGATGCAGTGGACAGGAAGTTCAAAAGCTTTTCAGATGCAGAAGACAGGAGTTCAAAGGTTATTCGAGTATGTACAGTGATTTTCCAAGAAGACCAAAGTGCCCCATTTGCAAAAGATCAAAGAAAAAGACAAGTAAGAAAAGTGTCGCGATATCGCGACATATACAGCAGGCAAGAAAATTGTCACGATTTCGTGACATGTTGGAAGAGAGAAAAAGCAGGAAAAACTGTCACGATTTCGCGACATGTTGGAAGAGAGAGAAGAAGCAGAAAAAACTATCGTGATTTCACGACATGTTGGAAGAGAGAGAAGGCAAGTGGAAAAACTGTCGTGATTTCGTGACATGTTGGAAGAGAAAGAGAAAGCAGGAAAAACTGTCGCGATTTCACGACATGTTGGAAGAGAAAAAGAAAAGTGGAAAAACTGTCATGATTTCGTGACATGTTGGAAGAGAAAGAGAAAGTAGGAAAAACTATCACGATTTCACGACATGTTGGAAGAGAAAAAGACAAGTGGAAAAACTATCACGATTTTGCGACATGTTGGAAGAGAAAGAGAAAGCAGGAAAAACTGTCGCGATTTCGTGACATGTTGGAAGAGAAAAAGGCAAGTGGAAAAACTATCGCGATTTCGCGACATGTTGGAAGATAAAAAGGCAAGTGGAAAAAATGTCATGATTTCGCGACATGTTGGAAGAGAAAAGGCAAGTAGAAAAAACTGTCACGATTTCGTGACATGTTGGAAGAGAAAAAGGCAAGTAGAAAAAGTGTCACGATTTCATGACATATTGCAAGAGAGATTGTACGAAAGAAAAAGTGTCATGATTTCATGACATATTGCAAGAAAGATAGTACGAAAGAAAAAGTGTCGTGATTTCGTGACATATTGCAAGAGAGAGAGTCCGAGAGAAAAAGTGTCGCGATTTCGCGACATATTGCAAGAGAGAGAGTCCGAAAGAAAAAGTGTCGCGATTTCGTGACATATTGCAAGAGAGATTGTACAAAAGAAAAAGTGTCATGATTTCGTGACATATTTCAAGAGAGAGATCCCAAGAGAAAAAGTGTCACGATTTCGTGACATATTGCAAGAGAGATTGTATGAAAGAAAAAGTGTCATGATTTCGTGACATATTGCAAGAGAAAGAGCAAAGGAGAGAAAGTGTCACGATATCGCGACATGTCGCATTTTTGCGACTAAAGGAGGAGAGAGAAAGTAAGAAGGCAGAAGTGTCGCGATATCGTGACAAAAGTAAAGAGGAAGAGTACAGAGGCGAAAGTGTCGCGATATCGTGACATGTGTTTTCGCGGGTACAAGCCAAGAAAAGGAGCAAGGAGGCGAAAGTGTCACGATATCGCGACATGTTGTGTTTTCGCGGGTACAAGCCAAGAAAAGAAGAAAGGAGGCGAAAGTGTCGCGATATCATGACATGTTGTGTTTTCACGGGTACAAGCCAAGAAAAGAAGCAAGGAGGCGAAAGTGTCGCGATATCGCGACATGTATTTTTGGGGTCCAAAGCAAGGAGAAAGAGAGAGAAAGAGAAAGTGTCATGATATCGCGACATGTTGTATTTTCGTGGTTGAGTTGAAGCCGACGAAGACCGATGAACAATCGACTAAAATTAGGGTTTACAGTTGTCATGAAAGTCGACTAAGATTAGGGTTTACAACCGACTAAGATTAGGGTTTTCATCACCAAAATTTTATTATAAAAGGAGGGCTGTTTGGAGATTTGAAGTGTTGTTGAATGTATCATCGAATAAGTGTCGAAGTGTGAAATGTGGTCGTAAGAGCGTAGAAAGCGTAGAAGCGGCGAGATGATGGCGAAGTGCAAAAAGGGGAGAAGACGATCGTGAATTTGGACTGCAGCAAAGCAGAGTGTGCAAAGTGTTTACGCAGAAAGAGTAGAGTGCACAGAGAATGCAAAGGTGAAGAAGACCAGTTAGGGTCGTGCAAAAGCAAAGGTATCTTACTATCAAACTTATAGATTCAAATTGAAGTCCAGGTTGCAGCTTGGCATCAGGGGTTGGTGCTCCTTTCTGTTGGTGCAGATAAATAAGGGGTTGGTGCTCCTTCCAGTTGGTGCTAGTAAATCAGGGGTTGGTGCTCCTTTCTATTGGTACAGATAAATCAGGGGTTGGTGCTCCTTCCAGTGGATATTGGTAAATTGATTGTAAAGTTGGTGCTTTGTAAAGGCTGGATTTGGATGGTAGTCCAAGCAGTCATTCTTGAGGAGTAGCCAAATTGGTGAACCTCATTAAATCTTGTGTTATGTGATGTTCTCTTGTGATACTTGCTTTATCTAGTTTTAAGGTTTCATCATTTCAGTTTTAAGAGTTGTGAATTTAAGTTTAAAAGAGCTACATTGATTCACCCCCCCTCTCAGTGCCATTGTAAGACTAACAATTGGTATCAGAGCCAAGTTCCCTTCTCAGAGCTAAATCAGTCGGGGTTGATCTTGGATTAGTATGCAATGGGTAAGAAGAATAGATCCTCCTCCAAAAGGGCATCTCAGTCAGTTTCAGTTCCTGTGGAAGAGAAAATTGAACCAAAAAAGGTTGAAGACTTCTCATCAAACAAAGCACCTTTTTTTGATGGAACTAATTACGCGGTCTGGAGAATCAGGATGCAGACATATCTTTGTGCTTTGGGATACGACATCTGGGATTCAGTAGACAGTGAATACACAATACCCATCACTCCTCCAACCGATGCTACCGATAAGAATTTGTTTGAGAATGACTCAAAAGCAAAGAATGCTATCAGGTGCGGATTAGTAGACAGTGAACTGGTAAAGATCATGAGTTGTAAAATGGCAAAAGAAATATGGGACAAACTAAGGAGTACTCATGAAGGAGAAGATGAGATCAAGGAGGCCAAGTTACAAACACATCAAGCTCAGTTCGAAGCTTTAAAGTTGAATGACGATGAGAACATAGAGGCATATATGCTGAGAGTTAATGAAGTCCTAGAGGATGATTCTAAGAAAGAAACAGGTGGAGGTCTTTTCATGACACTCGAAGAAGAAACAGAAAAAGAACAGGAATGTGATGAAGAAGAAATTGATGCAAAAATAAATTTGAAAGAGGAACTAATTGCAGCTCTGGATGAATTGAAGATAGAAAGAAAAAGGAATAAGGAAATCTCAAGAAAGCTTGAGGATGCAAATGAAATAATAACCAGTTTGAAAGTACAGGTAGAAGAATTCAAAAGGATTGAAGAAACTCTCGGGTCACAGATCAATGAGAAAGAGATTGGTTGCTGCAAACAAGAGGAAGAGATTGTTTTATTGAAGAAACAACTAGAAGAGGCCAATACAAATCTCAAATTCGAGAAGAGCACAGAGTTGCTAGATAAAATGATAAGCCAACAAAGAAGCTCCACGGATAAGCGTGGTCTTGGATATGAAGCTGAACAACCTTCATCTTCCAACTCTGTAGAGAAGAAGAAGTTCACTATTGAAGGATCGAAGCAAGAAAAGCTTGAAGCTGAATTTTCAAAAGGAAGAAAATATCAAAGGAGATCTACAACAAAGCAACCACAACAAAAGAGGTTCTATCACTCTCACTCTATTCATAATAATACTTTTAATGGCTATTGTTTCAGATGCAACCGAGATGGTCACAAGGAAATTTATTGTGGATTGAATAATAAATCAAAGAGTTATGCTGGTAGAAATACATCTGCATTTTTGAGTGAACACTATGTACAATGTTTTCAATGTAATGGTCATGGGCACATAGCAAGGTTTTGTCCAAGCATTTTTGTATCTAATCTAAGGCAAAATAGTAGATTTCATCAGACGCAAAGAACGCAACACAGACAGGGAATAAATCATGTACATAAAAGAAAGGAAAATAATCATTCATCAAGGATGCACAAGAGACAACCACACAAGAGAAATGTTTGAGTTCACGAAAAGGTGCAAAACAGGGATGCAGTTGAAAAATCCAAGCCCGAGTTCAAGAAATTTTGGAGAAAGATAGAAGAAAGGAAATCGTGTCTCCTTGGACTGAAGGAGACTACTCCGCTATTGCACTAAGCAACTCCAGGTAGCACATCCTCAGGGGGAGCAATATTGAAGTTTCATTTTAATGCTCCTATGTATTTGTTTGATTACCTGAGGATGAAAGGCAAGTAGTCAGGGAAGTTGTCGTATAGTTGTCGAAGTGTGTTTTCAGTTCATGTAGTTTATGGAAGTGCCTTGAAGGGTGGTGATTAAATTGAGAGTTGTCATTATTGGTAGTATTGCTATATGTCATTGTTGTACTGGTGATGGTTCTTACTGCCACTATCCAAAGTTAAGGCTTATAACAGTTCAGATAATTTGGTTAATGAAAGAATGTTGCCCTAGTCGCATATATGTGTTTCGATAAAAGCGATGTGTATTTGAACTACACATTGACGTGAAGATTGTTAGATCTATTATGATGCTGTGGTGAAAAATATTGAAGTCTGATCATTGATTCATGTTTAGCTCATCAAGATGAGCAACTTTGCTTTGTGAATCATACCTATCCGAGGTCCAGAAGTATGAGTTTGAGTAAGGTGCACTATAGTTGGCCGTGAAGTGTTTAACAAAATATTGTCTCCTGATTCGAACAGTTGAAAGTAAGGTGTGACCAGCGATGATTGTAGAAAACATAGACCAAGTTGAAAATGTTAAAAGGGATTTGGTTGGTGTTGTGGTACGAGTGTTTGATGCTTGCACGAGTTGGCGATAAAATTGCAGTGTCGGTACAGGTGTTGGACAAAAGTTGGTACAAGTGTGAGTCACTTGTCAATTTTGTTGACAGATGTGAAATCAACGTTTTGAATGGGAAGCTTGAAGAAGAGGTTTATATTGAGCAGCCAGATGGTTTCCAGCTTGGTGATGATCCCAACTTGGTTTGTAAGTTGAAGATATATGGCTTGAAACAGGCACCCCGAGCATGATATGCAAGGCTAGACAACTATCTCACTCAACAAAGGTTTAAGAAAGCAAAGATGAGTCGTGTAAAGATTTAGCAAATAAGATGCAGAAAGAACTTGAAATGTCAATGATTGGTGAACTTTCGTATTTCCTCAGGTTGCAAGTTAATCAAAAAAGAAGGGCAACTTCTCAAGTTAAATATGAAAGAGATAAAAAGTTCACAATGGAGGAGTAAGCCGTTAGCACTCCCATGACGAGGGTGCAAGTTGAGCAAGAATGACAAATCTCCACCTGTTGATCAAACCATGTACAGATCTATGATTGGAAGCTTACTGTACCTGATAGCCACCAGACCAGATATTTTGCAGGCAGTATGCATGGTAGCATGATTTCAGGCTAATCCCAAGGAGACTCATGTGACAACATTATGGTGGTTGATTTCTGAAATATCATTGGAGGGAAAATGATTGTTTGTGGTTTCCTTTTCGAAAGTGGTTGGTTGAATGCATCAAGGTTTTCTGAATTGAGAGTTGTGTTTAAACCTTGTGTTATAAGCATAGTGGTTGAAGCCCATTGGTTGTGAAAGAACTTGAGTTAGAAAAGAACATGAGTATCATTGTTATGTGATATTTGTGGTTGAGCATTGTTGGAAATATTTGAGTTGGTTGATACATACTTGGACTAGGGTTGTGTGAGAGAGAGTTGTCCCTTGTGATGATTGGTTGAGTTGATTTGATTGAGCCTAGTCAAGTTATGTGTGAAGTGATTTTTAAAGTTCTATGAAATAAATTATTCCATCATTCTATGTTGAGTTGAGATTGATATTAGAACATATTGAGTCTCTAACAATTCTCTTTATGCTTCTATGAAGTGGATTTGATTTGAGATTGCCATTCATTGTTGAGTTCATTTTGAGTACTACTTGAGCATGATTGATTGAGCCTTTGAGAAGGCCTTTGGGAAATATTTGAGGACAATGCTGGGACAGATTTGAGGACAGTGTTGGGATAGATTTCTAGAGTAGATTCGGACAAGTTCTTAGTGAGCTTGTTGGAGCAGATTTGGACAGGTTTTGTATGAGCTTGTTATTCAACATTGGACAAGTTCTGTGTGAGCTTGTTATTCAGCATTGGACAAGTTCTATGTGAGCTTGTTAAGTAGGTTCTGTGTGAGCCTATTGAGAAGGTTTTTAGTGAGCCTATTAATAGAGCTTTGGAGGTGACAGAATACAGAGGACAGAGTCTCAATGGATAGAGATCCAGCAGCCAACACAGTTGAAGATAGATCTGAGTGAGGATTCTTCAAGTGGAGAGAGGTCCACCAGTCAGTGCAGCAGAGAGACAGAGTCTTCTATAATATCACAAGGGTACTATGGAGTATGGGTTATGGTATCCAAAAGATGCAGATTGGGCAGGATGTGTAGATGACAGAAAGAGTACCAGTGGAGGTGCATTCTATCTTGGAGACAGATTGGTCGCGTGGCACAGTAAGAAACAAGAGTCAGTTTCTTTATCAACAATAGAGGTAGAATATATTGCAGCGACAACATGTTGTATGCAGGTATCACTTTTTGAAGGAGAAAGTTGCGGAAGGCGAGGTTAAGTTGGATTTTGTTCCAACTACAGAGAAAGTAGTAGATATCTTCACAAAACCATTGCCCAAGGAATTTTTTGAGTACCTTCACAATAAATTGGGAGTGGTCACACTTCCCAAGAATTGACTAGCTACGGGGATCACATTCTCAGGGGGAGCATTTAAGTATTTGATTATCTTTTTGCTCATGTTCATGATTTTTGCTAAGTGTAATAAATTGTGCCTGAGAATGTTGTGCATGGACTCAAGGGGAGTCTACAATAGCCCTTTGGTATTATTGTCAAAGGGGGAGAAGAGTTACAGGAAATTGCACATGTGTTGCCAACAATTCCAAAGGGGGAGATTGTTGAGCAAGGTGCAACAACAATATTGTCATTGTTGTCAACACAGTCAGATAGATCTGTTGATGCAGAGTGGACAGGAAGTTCAAAAGCTTTTCAGATGCAGAAGACAGGAGTTCAAAGGTTACTCCGAGTATGTACAATGATTTTCCAAGAAGACCGAAGTGCCCCATTTGCAAAAGATCAAAGAAAAAGACAAGTAAGAAAAGTGTCGCGATATCGCGACATATACAACAGGCAAGAAAAACTATCACGATTTCGCGACATGTTGGAAGAGAGAGAAAAAGCAGGAAAAACTGTCACGATTTCGTGACATGTTGGAAGAGAGAGAAGAAGCAGGAAAAACTGTCACGATTTCGTGACATGTTGGAAGAGAGAGAAGAAGCAGGAAAAACTATCGCGATTTCACGACATGTTGGAAGAGAAAGAGAAAGCAGGAAAAACTATCACGATTTCGCGACATGTTGGAAGAGAAAAAGACAAGTGGAAAAACTATCGCGATTTCGTGACATGTTGGAAGAGAAAGAGAAAGCAGGAAAAAGTGTCGTGATTTTGCGACATGTTGGAAGAGAAAAAGGCAAGTGGAAAAACTATCACGATTTTGTGACATGTTGGAAGAGAAAGAGAAAGCAGGAAGAAGTGTCACGATTTCACGACAAGTTGGAAGAGAAAAAAGCAAGTAGAAAAAGTGTCACGATTTCGTGACATATTGGAAGAGAAAAAGAGCAAGTAGAAAAAGTGTCACGATTTCATGACATGTTGGAAGAGAAAAAGGTAAGTAGAAAAAGTGTCACGATTTCACGTGACATGTTGCAAGAAAAAAGGCGAAGTCAGAAAAAGTGTCACGATTTCGTGACATATTGCAAGAGATATTGTACGAAAGAAAAAGTGTCATGATTTCATGACATATTGCAAGAGAGAGAGTACGGAAGAAAAAGTGTCGCGATTTCATGACATACTAAAAGAGAATCCAGAGAAAAGTGTCACGATTTCATGACATATTGCAAGAGAGAGAGTCCGAGAGAAAAAGTGTCGCGATTTCGTGACATATTGCAAGGTCGTATACGAAAGAAAAAAGTGTCGCGATTTCGTGACATATTGCAAGAGAGAGAGTCTAAGGAGAAAAAGTGTCACGATATTGCGACATCATTGCAGAGAAATGTCGCGATTTCATGACCATAAGGCAAGAGAAAGAGCAAAGGAGAGAAAGTGTCATGATATCGCGACATGTCGCATTTTCACGACTAAAGGAGAAGAGAGAAAGTAAGAAGGCAAAAGTGTCGCGATATCGCGACAAAAGTAAAGAGGAAGAGTACGGAGGCGAAAGTGTCGTGATATCGTGACATGTTGTGTTTTCACGGGTACAAGCCAAGAAAAGAAGCAAGGAGGCGAAAGTGTCACGATATCGCGACATGTTGTGTTTTCATGGGTACAAGCCAAGAAAAGAAGCAAGGAGGAAAAAGTGTCACGATATCACGACATGTTGTGTTTTCATGGGTCCAAGCAAAGAGAAAGAAGCAAGGAGGCAAAAGTGTCGTGATATCGCGACATGTTGTATTTTCACGGTCCAAAGCAAGGAGAAAGAGAGAGAAAGAAAAAGTGTCACGATATCGCGACATGTTGTATTTTCATGGTTGAGTTGAAGCCGACAAAGATCGATGAACAATCGACTAAAATTAGGGTTTACAGTTGTCATGAAAGCCGACTAAGATTAGGGTTTACAGTCGACTAAGATTAGGGTTTTCATCACCAAAATTTTGTTATAAAAGGAGGGTTGTTTGGAGATTTGAGTGTTGTTGAATGCATCATCGAATAAGTGTCGAAGTGTGAAATGTGGCCATAAGAGCGTAGAAAGCGCAGAAGTGGTGAGATGATGGCGAAGTGCAAAAAAGGGAGAAGACGATCATGAAGTTGGACTGTAGTGAAGTAGAGTGTGTGAAGTGTTTGCGCAAAAAGAGTAGAGTGCACAGAGAATGCAAAGGTGAAGAAGACCAGTTAGGGTCGTGCAAAAGCAAAGGTATCTTATTGTCAAACTTATAGATTCAAATTGAAGTCCAGGTTGCAGCTTGGCATCAGGGGTTGGTGCTCCTTTCTGTTGGTACAGATAAATAAGGGGTTGGTGCTCCTTCTAGTTGGTGCTGGTAAATCGGGGGTTGGTGCTCCTTTCTGTTGGTACGAGATAAATCGGGGGTTGGTGCTCCTTCCAGTGCATGCTTTGGTAAATTGATTGTAAAGTTGGTGCTTTGCAAAGGCTGGATTTGGATGGTAGTCCAAGCAGTCATTCTTGAGGAGTAGCCAATTTGGTGAACCTCGTTAAAATCTTGTGTTATGTGATGTTCTCTTGTGATACTTGCTTTATCTGGTTTTAAGGTTTCATCATTTCAGTTTTAAGAGCTATGAATTTAAGTTTAAATAACTGCACTGATTCACCCCCCCTCTCAGTGCCATTGTAAGACTAACAAATAACATATAATATGTTAATGGCTTGTAATACTAACTTAATTAACAACACTTTTTCTCCTAATGATAACCATCTACCTTTCCAAGTTGGAAGTTTATTTTTAACTCTACTTATAATTGTATTCCATAATCTATCCTCATTCTCCCCTCAAATAAAGGTATCCCTAGATAAGTTGGCAAATTTATCTCCTCCATTTGAAGCAACCTAAATTTTTTGGCTTTCATATTAGTAGGAGTTTTAAGAAAGTAAATTTTGGATTTAGTCCTATTAATATTTACCCTAAAGCTCTTTCATACTCTTTTAAAAAGTTATTCATAGCTCTAATGTCATTTATCCTTGCCCTTCTAAAAAATGTTGTATCATATACAAACTATTTATGGGTGATGTTATCGATGTTATCACTAACATTAAGTCCACTTATAATACCATATTTGTAAGCCTTATTTAAGTTCCTAATATTTTTTTCCCATAATAATGAATAAATAAAGATATAAAGGTGTTAGAAATTCCCAAGAGTAGAACTACAAAGCATCATAAGATTTGAGAAGACAAATAGAACTGATTTATTTATTCATGGATTAACTTTGTATAAATAACAAACTTGATCATTGAGAGTCGTTGGATTACAAAAACTCATCAAATCTAATATATACTATACTGAGAGCTCACCTGACTCATGGAGGAGTGAAAAATCAAGTATGTCTATCCTAGTAGAACTTAAGAGAATAATTACTTATTCTAACACCATCACTTAAGTGATACTAGGTTGTATGATACAAATGAGTCCCGACAATAGGGCCTGATGAGGTAATCATGTACACATGGAAAAAAAACATATATCAAAAAGGAAAAAAGAAGAGACATGTCTTCAGTTTACAAATATTGTCCTCATTAACAAAAAAAAGGATGAGTCCAGGCAACAGGGCATGGTGAGGTACTCAATTACAATATATAAATGGTGAAAAAACCTCTTGGTAAAAAAACATTTGTCATAAAAATAAATATAGAGGCATATCTTTGGATGACTAAGATTGTCCTTATTAAAAAAATGAGTCTCGACAACTTGGCCTGATGAGGTACTCATGTACAATTTATACTTTAAAATAAATTATTAGAAAAACCACATGGGAAAAAATCATCATCCAAAGAATACAACAATAAGAAAAAAGGAGAGGTAAAGACCTATGTTTTTAATGTAGATACTTTACCCCAAGTTTCTCTCATAACTAAATGTAACGTAGAGAAGGAAATGACTTGGTGAAGATGTCTACAATTTGATTTTTAGTGGGAATATAGTCCAAGTATATTTCCCCTCTTTGAATATGCTACCGAATGAAGTGCATGTGAATCTCAATGTGCTTGGTGTACTTATGCTCAACTGGATTGTGTACAATATGAATTGTGCTCTAATTATCACACCAAATAAATTCTCTTAGTATCTAACAAATTCAAAGAGCTTTTTGACTTGCCAAAACTATTGCCCTGTATTCTGCCTCTGTAGATGATAAGGCCACTATTTGTTGTTTTTTGCATGACCAAGCAATTGGTGAAGAACCAAGACAAAAGATATAGCCAAAAGTTGAACATATGTCTTCTACTAAACCTGCCCAATTAAAATTTGTGTAACAAATAATATCCATGGATTTTACCTCATTTAAGAGCCCAAAGTGATGATATCCTTGCAAGTAGTGGATCATTATTTTTTTACTTTCCAATAACTAAAATAAGTTTGATGTGAGAATATAGATATCAATCCAACAACATATGAGATATCTATATGAGTATGAGTAAGGTATAATAGAATCCCTACAAGATGGTGGTATAGAGTTGCATCACATAGAGAGGATGAGCATGAAGTACTTAGAGTTACTTCAGACTAAAAAGGTGTAGAAGGTTTACAATCTATCATATTAAACCTTTCAATAAGGTCTAGAGTGTACTTTTGTTGACATAATGAAATTCCTACATCTATTTGATTTATTTGAATCCTACGGAAGTAATGAACTAATTCATATCAACCATTTCAAATTTTTCAAAGAGTCCTTGATAGTCTGAATGTGAACGAAGTCACTACCAGTGAGTAGTAGATCATCAACATATAGAACAAGTATGGTGATTTTTTCTTCATCTCTCTAAATGTAGACTATGGAATTAGACTCACAATGAGAAAAAACTAAGGAAAGAAGGAATGAGTCCATTTTTTAATACTAATCTCGAGGATCTTGTTTGAGGCCATATAGATACTTTCATAGCCTAAAAAAAATGGAGGATTCTTGAGTGAATCAAACAGGTTGTTTTATGAATATCTCCTATTTTAACTCCCCATGTAGGAAAGCACTTTTTACATCCATTTGAAAAATTGGCCATTTTTGTGAAGCAGCTAGAGCAAGTATTAGTCTAATAGAATCCATTTTGGCAACTAGTGCAAAAGTTTTAGAATAATCAATCCCTTCGATCTGAGAGAAACCTTTGAATACGAGGCAAGCTTTGTGTTTGTCAATTTCTCCATTAGGTCCTTATTTTGTTCTATAGATCCATTTACAGTGAACTAAATTCCTTACTTTAGGAATAGGAACTAAATCCTAAGTTTTATTTTTTATTAAGGAATAAAATTCATTCTCTTTGACATCATCCCATTATTTAACACTAGCTGCTTATTTGAAGGATTGATGATATTTTGAAATGGACTGACAAACAAGACTAGAGCCTATGGAGTTGCCTAATATGGATGATGGGAGATTTTGGATGTGTGGAGTAGCTTCTTGAACAATGGTGAAGGCCAATTTTGGCATAGTGGAAGGAGTAGAAGGAGTTCCAAGACATTTATTTGGAGTTATAGGATCCTCATCTTGATCATTAATCTCTACATTAATCTCTAAAGTTGGTTATTCATTATATCGAGACTCTAACATGGGAGAAGGGTCAATAGAATCAATGGTGGAAGCATATGGTGGAGGACATTTATGAGGGAATGTTTCATAAAATTGAAAATTCCTATGAAAGAAGACCTCATGAGTTGTGGGATCAAGGAGCCTATATGCTTTCATTTTCTCACAATAACCAACAAATATGAGCTTTTTGCTTTTCTTATCTAGAGCCTTCCTTTTCTTCTTTGGGATATGTGCCCAAGTAGTACACCCAAATTTTTTTAAGAAAGAGACATCAGGTTTTGAGCCAGTCCATGCTTCCTCGGGAGTCAAATGGCCAAGATCTTTATGAGGTGTGCGGTTTTGAATATAGTTTGCATAGTTAATTGCTTCTGCCCAAAAACTTTTGGAAGATCTCTTGAGTGGAGCATATAGTTTGCCATTTCCTTTAAAGTTATATTTTTACTCTTTGTAATGTCATTTTGCTATGTATTATGGGATACAGAATGTTGATGAACTATTCCATGACCTGATAGAAGAATTGATAACTCATTACTGAAGTATTCCCCCCATTATACGTACGAATTTGCTTTATTTTGCAAGAGGCCTGATTTTCAACTAAGGCTTTGAATATTTTTATTTGGGATAGAACATCACTTTTGTATTTTAGGAAGTATACCTAAGTTCTTCTATAAAAATCATCAATGAAGGTTAAAGCATATTTTTCTCCTTTGAAAGAAGGCTTTGGGAATACCATTAGGTCACTATGGATTAACTCTAGAGGTGATGAGGCATTTAGAGAACCACTTGGGTGGAAAGGATATTGATGTTGCTTTAAAAGAAAATATCAATGAAATACACCATCAATAGAAGAGACTTGTGGTAATCTTGTTACCATTTTATGGGTGTTCAATTCCTTTAGGTAGTTATAACTAAGATGTCCAAACCTTTCATGCCAAATTTTACTTTCAAGATCTCCATGTGCAACAAAACAGGAGGCCCCTTTTGAATTTTTGAATCCTTTGAAGTGAAATAGGTGAGTGTTGTGATCAATATATCCTTTGGCTATGAGAGAGTTGGGGTCTTGAAAGTCTCTTATCTCAACTCCTATTGGTGAGAAGAGAATTTTTTTCCCCTTTCCATATGTACAAATATGATATATGAAGGGGATATTTTCTCCAATGTTTGGAACATAGAGAACATTATTGATATGACCAAAATCATTGGATATGTTACATTTTTCTTTGACTGAGATAAAGTATTAGTCACCAAATTCTATGCTACATCTTGAACTTGAGGATATTGAAGTGAATGACTCATTTTAGGAAGTCATGTGATGAATTGCTCCTAAATATAGAACCCAGTATTTTGATGGAGTGTTTTTGGCCTTGCCTTTAACATTTAGGGCTTTTTCTATCTATTTATTAGTGTCTATATTTTGATCCTTAATTGTTGGCACTAAATGTTGAAGTATTTTACAACATTTGTTCATAGAATGACCATTATTTTTGCAGTGTGTACAGGTTATGGGACTTATTTCTTTATTTTTGAATTTTTCTTTAGTGGAGTTGGATGCTACTAAGGCATTTGATGAAGAGGAATATATATCGTAATTTTCAAGTTTTGTTTCTTATCTAGTTAGTCTATCATAATTTTTTTTTAAGGAGGACACTTTTAAACTTGCACCAAGAGCATATTTTGTAGACAGAAAGGTGGTTGCAAATATTTGAAATACACCATTTAATTTAGAAATAATTAGATAGATGCATTCTTCATTTGTTTTATTCTTTCCACTACCTTTAAATTGAGTAAGGACTTCTTTAAATTTGGTAATAAAGTCAACAATATTGCTAAAGTCTTCAAGGGATAACACTATTAATTCTGCCTCTAATTGCATTGACCTTATTTGATGTACTTTTCCAAATAAATTATTAAGTTTTTACCAACTTTCATAAGGATTTTTACATTCTGAAATATGAAACCATAAAATTTCATTTACTGTAGTACTTATAACACCCATTGTTTCATACATCTTCCATTTATGAACAAATATTTCATATTCTTTTTGAAATTCAGGTTGTTTCTCTTCTAGCAAGTGTGTGAGCCCTTTTTAAGAAATGAGATTTAAAATTTTGGGTTTTCATATTTTATAGTTATGAGGGGTTAGAGGATCAATTGTATTCATTTTACTAAAGATATTGGAAGTGAACCAGTATTGTTTCCCCCCTTAACTTAAAGTGCTTTAAGAGATTACAATTGAGATTTTAAAGAAGGATACATAAGTCTGATTCTAATACCAGTCTTCTCAATTTACCTACCCTAACTAGAGGGAAACTATAATTAAATGAGTAGATTGATATAGTGAATTAGACAAATGTTTAAAAAAAATCCTGAACTTTATACTTATTCTTCTCAAATACCTGCCCTTATAAGAGGGAAACTATAATTATTGAGTAGAATTGATACGTGGAACATAGGTTTTTGATGAAGATGTAATCAGCTAGACACCGATATTAGATTTTATTAATAATCCGCCCTTACGAGAGGGAAAATATAAGTTATTCAGAAGTCTAATACTTTGATATAGGTGATTATTTAGAGGTGTTCATAAAATGAATGATTAATATATTTTATATGAATGCTAATATTAATGAAAGCATTAAAATTTTAATGATTATATCTCTTATATGAATGCTAAGATTAAAGAAAGCATTAAAATAAAAGATATATTTTTTAATTAAACCTAGGTTCAAAAAAAAATCCTATTTAGACTAAATAAGGAACTCTTATTTAAAAAAAAAATAGAACAAGGTAAGTGAAAAAAACAAAAGAGAAAAATAGGTAATAACCAAAAAATTTAACAACCCCCCTTTTAGGTTTAGAAAAAGTGCTTTAATAAATGGCACCTTAAAACTCCCCTCTCCCCCAAAAATAATTTTATTATAGATTTTATAATATTTATCCTTTTATATTTGTGGCCAATGAATTCACTAAGAAAGAAAAAGTAGAGAAGGTTTTAAGAGGGCTTACAATTGAAATTTGAAAGAGTAGATCTAAGTTTTGGACTGGTTTTTATGAAAACCAGTGGAAATAGAATATCTAATTATAAAATCATTTCAACAGTTAATGATGGAAAGGCTCAAAGGAGGGAACAGGGTCCCTACTACATGACCACCACTTTCCAGCTTTTAATGGGAGCCAAACTAAAAAAATACGCCAACGAACTGTGAATAGGGGAGCTCCGAAAGTGATGAAAAATTTTTAATATTCTCTGCACATTGGATAATTTATGATTAATATAAAAAATAAAATAAAATAATATTAATCATACCTAAAGTGACGTGCACAATGAGCAAGTGATTGATGGGCATTGAATGGCTCGATAGAGCATGCTACGATGCTTGAAGGGCTCAAAAGAGCACGTTACGAACGAGGGGTTTCAAAGTTCTTGAAGGAGCATGATGCTACGATATTGGAAGAGCTTGAAAGAGCATGTTATGCAGGAGCTTCACTGAAATATCAGATGAAGAACAAAGAACCAAATATATTAAAAAAAGTAAAAATTACCTTGGTTGTCTTCCTGAATATTATGGTGAGGAATATGACAAGAAGGCTATGTTATTATGAATGATTACAAATAATATGTGATCAGAGAAGGCTTTTACGATCGAGGCTATGTCATAGAAGGCACCAAATATACTAGGGAAGGCACAAAGAAGTTAATGGAGCTTTCAACTGGTCGTAACTGGATCATTGGAAGATTTCTAATTCCCTGCAAAAGATATTAAAGAATAAGAAGTAATACAATACTTAATAATCTTAAATAGCTTAAGTAAATGCACAAAAGATATACAAATATTTTCACTAAGGTGAATATAAAGAGATGAATCTACTCTTAGAAGTGATAGAGACTGGTTAAATCGGTGAAGCTATGGACAACTGAAGATAGAATTTGAGTTCAAC
Organism: Wollemia nobilis; assembly: GCA_028583015.1. Classification (NCBI taxonomy): domain Eukaryota; kingdom Viridiplantae; phylum Streptophyta; class Pinopsida; order Araucariales; family Araucariaceae; genus Wollemia; species Wollemia nobilis. The sequence goes on from JAQPPZ010000162.1 coordinate 196,003, forward strand.
TTGCTTCACCAAAAAAAGTACTCCAATAATCATTTAAAATATTTGTTTAGGGTTGATGTACTTCGGGCGCAAATAAAAATATCGACAAGTTAGTTTTTTTTAAAAGAACTTGCCATATTTTACAAAATATTAAATGGAATTTGGTTTATATGACCAAAGGTCCATGAAATAAATGACGTGAGAGATGCGAAATATGCTGCACCATATGGTTAAGATCTCACGAATATTATATAAAACAAATAAAATATGAGGAGATATATTAACTTTAATGATGTCATGACAAATGCAGCAGAGAGAAGATCTCATGAATAGTAGTAATAAAAACTAAATATCATGAGATAAAGAAGGACCCGCGAATCTCTTGTTTTCCACAAAATTGAATTATTGCCCATGAAACTCTCTTATGCAATGATGGCAGAAATAGAGTTAATGCAAGAGCACATTTATTAGAAATGAGGAGCAGCTATATCAGAACATTCGTCTACGGAGATCAATATTAAAGTAGGAAAAGATATATGCCTATATTGCTATAGCAAGAAGGCCAATTTTTTTTAAATATCTCTATTTTAGAGCAAGAAGCAAAATAATATCTTTTGAAAAATAAGGAGAAGTTGTATATGGTAATCTATTTTAGTTAGTACTATAAATAGTTTTTTTTGTTAAATTGCAGAAGTAAAATAACAATCTATAATAGAAATGAAAAAGCCTCCCTGTTAAAAACAAAAGATAAGAGATAATAAACTACTTCATGAAAATTCCTTCAAGAGAGAATGCTATATGAATCTATCATGCTCTGGTACCATGTTAGAATTTCCCAAGAGTAGAACTACAAAGAATCACAGGATTTGAAAATACAAATAGAACTGATTTATTTATTCATAGATCAACTTTGTATAAATATAAAAGTTGATCATTGAGAGTCGTTGGATTATAAAAACTCATCAAATATGATCTAGAATATAATGAGAGTTCACCTAACTCATGGAGGAGTGTATGTCTATCCTAGTAGAACTTAAGAGAATAATTACTTATTCTAACAAGAGGGTCTCCTTTTTTAAGTCCTCTCTTGGCTTTAAAATATTTTATCACCAAACAATTGACCAACAATGAATAAGAAACTATAGAGACACAAGCTCTAATCCATCTAACCCATTTCTTCCCAAAACCAAACTTATCTAAAATGACAAAAATAAAATCTTACTTAAATTTATCATAGGCTTTACTCATATCAATTTTTAATATCATAACATTCTCTTTTATTTAAGCTACTGAATGTATAACTTCATGAGCTACTATGATCCCCTCTAGAATTTATCTCCCTTTCACAAATCCTCCTTGCTCTTCTGAAATAATTTTCTCTAAAATGACCTTAATGTATTTTCCATAACTTTAGAAATAATATTTTAAGCCATATTACATAGGCTTATGGGTCTAAAAGAATTAAAAAATTCAACATCCTTCTTTTCTGGAACTAGGGCAAGATAAGTTACATTTATTTTATAAGGAATGTATTGTTTTACCCTAGACTGTTCCACTACCACCAATTAATAATACTTCACTATATCATAATTTTATTAGTAAAAAGCTACAGAGGGCCCATATAGATATGGGTATTTATCATTATTAAAAGAGAAAAGAGCTAAATAAACTTCTTCTAGAGTAATGGGCTCCATAAATTTCCTATTGTCTTCATTTGTTATAACTAAAGTAACATCTTGAATAAGTTTATCATTAAGAACTTTAGTCTCCTCTAAACATGAAATACTTTGATAAAACAACCTTACCTCTTTTCTAATTTCACACTGATCGTCAATATAAACCCCTTCTATTGATTTAATTCTATTGATTCTAGAAGATGATCTTTGTATTATAGTCATCCAATGAGAAAAATATATATTTATATATCCTTTTAACCAAGTTTGTCTTGCTTTTAATATCCAAAATTTCTCTTCCTTACTAAAAATATTGTGATATTCACTAATGAACTTACTTTAATTTGAGCTTGTATTATTTTTATTTCCTTTTTGTAATTTTCAAAGTTTATATTTTAGTTATTTCTTCTCAAAAATGTTTCCAAATGTGTTCTTGTTCCATTCTTTTAATCTAGATTTCATAGCTTTAATTTGGTTTGAAAGAGCATACAACCCAAAATTACCTCAATAATTCTATGTTTGAGCTATCATATCAACAAATTGAGTATGGTCTTCCTAAATATTCTCATATTTAAAATATGATATTTTTTAAATTCACTTACCACCATTTTAACTCTTATTGGCTAGTGATTTGAACCAATACTTGTTAAGGTATTAATTTTAGCATAAGTTTATTCATCTACACAATTATATGAAAGAATGCATCTATCTATTTTATTTGCAATTAGGGTCTAGCATCTCCTATTGTTGGTCAAAGTAGAGTTGTCTTCTTCAAACTAAAATTCCCATAGATTGTTTTTTTGAATAAAAGATGAGAAATATTTCATACTTTGGGTCAGTTTCCTAATTTTCCCAAAATTTTCATTCAACTTGGTTATGGAATTAAAATATCCAATGATCATGAATCGGTTTTCTTGGTCTTTACTTCTCATAAAGGCTTCAATATCACTCCAAAATTCTAATCTATCTTATTGAGTTGTAGGTCCATAGACATTTATAAGGATGAAGTGAATATCTACAAAGTAACAATTGATTAAAGAGGCTATTCAATGCCTAGTTTTATGAATGGTTACGCAAGAGGTTTTAAAAGGATTCCAATAATTTAGAATTCCCACTGCTACTTCATAATCCATAGCATTCCATTCACATCTTGTCCAAACAAATTTTATAGTTTTTGAAACTTGTTTTGTCATTTTAGTTTCCTAGATATAGAGAATAACATGTTTATTACTTAAACATAGGTCCTTACTACACCTATGCTTTGAGGAGGTATTAGCACCCCTTATATTCCATGAGATGATTATGGTCTTTTTTCCTCTCTTGTGTATTATCTATATCATTTTGTTGTTAGGTAAGGAGAATTTCAACCAAATTAGTTTGTGTTCCTTTCTCTATGTTAGCTCTTGCTTCCCTAGATCTTGCTTGATAATTTGAGGGTTTTCCTCTTTTTGACTTACCTATATCATAAGTAGGTCTAATTATTCTATTCCTCAATATTATTTCACAATTTTGTTTTCAACATATTTATTCTCTCCTAGATCTATTATAGAAGCTTTTGACTTATCTTGCTCATTTTTTGGTATTTCCTTATTAATGGTAGAGGTATTAACTTTTAAAACTGCATTTTATTTCCCAATTATTTTCTCTTGAATTGTGCATGGTACTTCTAGAGAGTTTTCAAAATCTTATGAGACACATTCCTTAGGTTCATCAATAATGTTCTTTCTTAAATAGGATCATACTGAATAGATGATTCCTTGCTAATATTTTGAAATTACTATATTGTTTCCTCTAAGTTTTGATCTACTTTTTTTCATAGGCTAAAGTCTCAAAAGAATTAGAATATATTATAGTTGCCTTCCTTATTGGTATCCAATATTCATTATCTTTTATTTTTCTACATCTATTTTTTAGAAGTTAAAAACCATCTTTATCCATAACCGTTTGTAAATTTCTCTTACAATTTTCTACAAATGATTCTGTTGGGTTCTTCTAAGGACTTGATCTCTCAATATGCCTCACGTCATGACACCTTCTACATGTAAAAGATATATTTTTTATAATATATAGTTTGGGTTCACACCTTATCCCTATACTTAATAATGATTTATTTTGGTAAAGATTTACTTATATCAATCATGACCAATACTTGAATATAAATAGAAAAAATCTATGTTGGGTTGTATCTAAAATCTCAAGGAATTCTCCTAGAGTTTTTCCTATTGCCTTGAAGGTATCTATTTCCTAAAATTCAATGGGTAACCCAAAAATCCTAACCCATACTGGTACTAGGGATAGATTTACATTTTTAGGTGAAAAGCCTTCATACGAGTGGGTAAGGAAGAGCCTTGCTCTTCTCATAAAACAAGGACCCCTTTTTAGGATGTTGTATCTTTCTTACCTAGAAAAATATGTCTAGGAAGAAATCTTTGGGAAGAAATGATAGAATCACTCTTGAAGACTTCCAAATCCTATCAATCCATTTTCTCAAGGTTGAAGCCCCTGACAAATACCCATTAAATTTACCAAAAACTACCCTATCTTGGAGCAATGAGGATCTCTCTAAGGTGCACTAACAAACGTCTACTACTAGGGATGATTATAAGGATTTAAGTATAAATAGATCCATGGAAAGGAAACTAAATCTCAAAATATAATGAAATTTATCTGAAATTCCTATAGAAAATATAATATTGGATAAAAAACTATATAAATTTTTCATGTACAATTTCTAAGATAAAGAAAGCGAAACAAACTTAGCTAAAAAATATTGCATCACTAAAGTCTTAATCGTTCATTGCTATTACCATTATTTGAACCCTAGTTGGAAAATATTAGCAATTTAATTTTTTACAACTTGAAAAATTATCATTGCCCTTATTTCGAATGGTTGAATTCAAAGGGTCATATCTCCCTCAATATACAAGGAAACTAGTACATACTTTTTGAGCATCTTATTTATATCTACTTGAAATACATGAATATACATAAGAAGGGCATATATTGCTTGATAAGGATTAAATATTCCTTAATGAGTAATTTCATATGCATATTAATTGAAATATTTTAAATCTTGAAGATTAGTAGGAAAAGAACATGGTTGGCGTCAACTTAGTATAAGAAGGAAGGATGCATATTTTACAGAATTAGTGAAAGATGCAAGGGAGAGAAGGGGAATTCCACTAATTTTATCTATGAACTACAAATGAAGGTAATATATAAGACCATTTATGTTTACAAGGGTTCCTATAGTTTGTTATTAGAGTACCTATAAGAATTATATTATTTTATATTAAATAACACCTACTTTCTAATTAGAAAAATATATTTTTGATAAGTTATGCTTAAAAAAAAAAAATCTCATAAACAAGTTAATTACAACATATCCAAATTTACCTTTCTCTCAAATATATTATTTATTTTCTTTTCTACCAATGATATTCTCCATATTCCTCAAATTTCTAAGTTTCCACAATCAACTCCTTTTTTTATTGTTTTTCTTCTGTATAATAGATTCTTCCTCCTTTAGAGTGGAAATATTTGATAATGCATTTTTGCACTTCAAGCTCCTAAGGTAATATCTATTTGCCACACATTCTTTATGATCTTCATTTTTATAAATATTACTCATCATTTCATAATTAGCTTCAAGAATACTATCTGAGGTCCTAATTTTTTCCATGGAATTTATTAAATGGTCATTAGTAACCATTTTGATTTTATCAATGATATGATTTAAATTGTCCTTTTGGAGTTGAGTCTAATTTTTCTCTCTTGATTCCTTCTAGAAAATTATCACAAGTAGAAGATGAGCTTCTTTCTTGGGAACTAATACTTATGAAGATTTAGAATCATTCATGTGCAAGGCCTTGTCCTCCATTATAAAAGAATCAAAACATAATCGAATGATCAATCATCTCAACTTCAACTAACCGTATTGGTAACGATGATAAAATCTCAAGAAGAAGTTTTCTTATTCAATTTTTTTAGTCCATTCCCCTTTGCTCTAAGAGATATTGATGGATTAAGGTCAAGGAACTGAAATATCTATCCAAATAGCCAATATTGCTTTACTCATATTAATTTTACTGGATAAATTTTCCTTTATTTGGACATCCATATACTTGATTGCACTAATGGCATTACCAATTTTGTTAAATATCTTCTCTCCTCAAAATTCCATAGGGAGAGCATATAGATTCACCAGACTCGGAACTAATCAACTTCTTTTGTAAGGGGATTGAAAGCAGGAGTCCAAGGTCGTATATAGACATTCCTTTGTCCAAAAAACCAATTGTATCTATAATAGATTACCCTATTTTTTAACATAATTATGTTTATTATTCATTTTTTTGGTTAATATATATTTTCACTCATTATTTTGCTGAAACATTTTTTTTCTTTCCAAAATCTTCATTTTAAAGAATATAAAAAATAATTTTTAAATAACAAGAATTTTATATTAATTGTATGTTAAATAAAGACACATTTAAAAAACTCATAATGACAATACACACATGAACCTTATTTATATAGAATAATACTAGTATAGATTTATTTTATTCTATTTTTTAATTAATAGGTGTAAATACGTAAAATTTAAGTACGATTATGAATAGTTTGACTTATTCCTTGAAATGAAATTAAGGTTGATGTACATTAACAAGATATTAAATTTTTATGAATGACATTTTATTATTAATAATAAATATAGGGACTATATATATTTTATTTTTGGTTGATGAGAAGTCATATCTCATCTTTACTAAAATTTTGATAAAACTAAGCACAATTAATGATGTTTAAATTTTTTTTAATTCATATAGAAACTAAAAATACATTATTTAAAGTTCGTGGGTCTAGGTGGATTGGTAAGTTGGGGCGCTTACCAAGAGCAGACCTAGGTTCGAATCCCACGGGCTTGCCCATGCATAGACAGTAGCCCAGATCCGATTCCTCTGAGTGGTGCGCCAGTTTGATGACGACGGTGCAACCCTTGTGCATCCGGCGGTCCCTATCTCACGCCGGGTTACCATGTATCGAGACGATGGAAGTCCTGGGAGCCTTCGTAGATAGTTTGAACCCTACCAGTTGTGCTGGTAGTTACTAAAAATCGTGATTGTAACCATTGCTTCTATATACCAAAAAAAAAAAAAAAAAAAAACAAATACATTATTTAAAAATCAAACAATTTAAATAATCCTTTATATATAGTGATATTAAATTTAAAAGTATTAACATATGCAACTATATGATTGTTATTAATATATAATATAATAAATTAGATATTAGGATGCACATCATTAAGAAGACTTATTGTGTTTAAATAAATCCTTTTAATATTATTTTTGTTATGATTTTTAGATGGGTAATGAAATTCCAATCATTGAATATACCACTAGAATATATTTACAATGTTTTTTTTTAATTTACATGGTGGAATCGATAGCTACCATAAATCTGGGTAAGTTGTCCAATTTTTTATGGTCTCCAGTATTTTACATTGTTCGTCATGGAAGCTGACACATAATTATTTTAACAAGTATTTTTGCATACTTCATCTTTGTTGATGTATGATTTTTTCCATTTGCCAAAATCATCATAACATAGAACTTTTGAATGTTCTCTCTTGTAAAGATAGTTTAGAATCTCCAAGGTTTAATATATATGCTTTGATGTAATGATGGATATCTCAATGGTTCACAAATGTCTATCAACAAGGGGCTTGGAACTTTGGATACACGATTTCAATGTTTTATAACTCTTTTCTTCTTCAAGGAATCATTTCATTCAAATTGATTTTCATTTATATAATCATATTTCTTTTCATTTATAGCATGTGATTTTCTTATAATGTCCCTTTATAAATGATAACTTTTAAATCCTCTTTTTGTTAAATATCATTTTCTTTGATGATTTTTTATCCTAAGTGCATTTATGACTTCAAGCCTAAAATAAAAGAAACAAAATAATTAAATGCAACTTTTAAACACCTAAGGAAAATATTTCAACCAATTTTTATATTCCTATTGAATTTGTTTTGATGCTTTCTTATCTCTACTTAAATGCATTTAAATGTTATTACATCTAACAACCTATTTTACTTTAAATAACAACAATGTGTCTACTGTGAATAAATGAAAAATTCATAGGCTTTAAATATTCCGCTAGAGTATGCCTAACAAATTCTTTTCCTTTGTCTTCTACAAATGGATTTTTTTATCAAATACACAAACTTTATACTATCAAAAAATATTTCAATGGAATTTACAACAGAGGATTCACAATGTATATTCCAGATAACTGATATTTGATAGTGCCTTTAAATTATTTCCTTCGGATAAATCACATCATGCAGATATGAATACAGATCCTAGAAAGTAACCATTATAGGTAAAACCAGAAATGCTATCACAGTTTACTCCTATTATGGTGCTAGCTTCTGAGGAATGAGAACTTTTAATTATGATAACCACTACTTGTTGCATAATCAAATCCAGAATTTCTCACAGATGAGATTAACAAGGCTTTATCATAACATATAATAAGTATTACAATTCGATTTTATAAAACTTTCAAACAAAAACCTGTCTTCCTATTGCTTCAGATTTGGTGCTCCATCAGACATTCACCGCCTCTCCCCTGCCAAGATGATTTCGTCCAAACTCCTGACCGCTTCTTCTCATGCATCTATCTTTTCCAAATTTTTTCGGTCCCCATTTCCACATGTTTGTTTCGTATTTATAATTTTTCCTGGCTCATACTCTGCATATTGAACTATTTTGAAACCAACCTTGTAACAAATTTCATTTGTTACTCTTAACTTCCCTCGAATGGTTACAAACATATTTTATTAAACTCCTTGAGCTTTGTGCTGTCCATAACTACTATCCATCTATGATATGCTTTACGTGAATTTTAACTAACATTCAAATATTTTTAATTAAATTCATTTTAACAAAATGAATTCAACCATATTCACATAGCAATAGTTTTAATCGAACTTACATCACGCTGAAACTGATGGCCTTATACCATGTATGCCTTTCTGTGTAAATCCAAACTTTGTATCTTCATTGGATACTATCACGTCGAGTTGACAACGTATAACTATCTATCTCCAGAGGCTATCCATTACGTATTATGTGCATGCTTTCTCAGTTACCCATTCTACGACTATCACCCCATTTGTGCCTCCCAATAGTTCCTTCTGTAGTGTGTTACATCGTATCTCATTATCCATTGCATGTTGTGGAGAGGACACCATCTTGATTCAGGTCTTCCCGAAGACTATTAGCTACAACATTCTGCCCTGCCTTGGACTTCGATTATTCTCCCAACATTTAATTGCTTCAATAACATCCTTTTATTTCTTCTTCAATTGATCTTAGAATTCTCATTGCTCTCTGAATGCTATTGATTTTTGCAACTCATTGAAACCTAACAGGCCTGTTCGTACTCCTTTCTGCATGCCATCGTGGGTAGTTTTATTTGAGCAATGATAATGATTTACCGAGCCATTCACCTGAGTCATTCTGCATGCGAACAATATCTATTCATCCGATGAAACTACCTCATATGAGCATCTTCAAGAATAGGGTGTGGTGGCTCACATATCCTAACAACTTAACATGCATGCCTTTTATTGTCTACACGTGGCCTTACCCACTCTACCCAATAACAACTCTCCTTTGGTACACAACTTACCCAATGATGAGTCCCTCCTTCGTGGTGTTTAGGTGTCCCAATGATGGGTCCCTCCTACGTGGCATTCAGGTGTCCCAGTGTCGGGTCTCCATACGTGGCCTTGATGTCCTCTAAGTCCCTCCGACGTAGCATTGAAAATATTATGTATTACAAATCATAATCAGAAGACGAACCACCATGAAACATAGTTCAATGACATCATAAACATTATTAAGAGCATATTCTGCCAAGTCCTTTAATAAACCAAAGTGACTTAGTTCACATCAAAAGACCTTCGTGAGATAATAATGAATAAGGCATTTAAATGAATGATACTATAGTTCTTTATGGCCCAATGTATCGCGTGTATAATGGACGCGTGAGTGTTATGTATGTTATCACCATTAGCTACAACCTTAATCTATATTAACAAACAATATAAAGGCATTACTGACCTTTGTGCCCACAAAATAACGAACATGATGTAATATTGAATAGCCACACATAATACTTTGGGTCATAGAACTGAAAACAAGAATTTCATAATTCCCAAATGATCCCTTTTGTATACCTTCGGATATTTGAATTTCATGGGAAGACAACAATGTTCAATATATTGTATTATTTTCCTTTCCCTTATCTTATGTAGATATGATATTTTTAAGGGAAATTAATATTCCTTGATATAAAGAGGGGATGGATGGCTTTTAAAGAGAGATGGATAACCAATTGAAGTGGTGAGTTCCAATTTTGAAATCTGGTATTTTGAATGATAAGAACTCGAACTATCACAGAATCAAAACAACTATGCCACAAAATATTAATCAACAAATTTCAAGTGGGTCCCCAATATGATTGGGGTCGTTGTGAAGGAGTCACAACAAATGGTGACTCTACTAGGAAATTTCCTTGGACATTTCAAAATCTAAAAACCAAAATATTAAAACAAACCCATAAACCAGATGTTAGAATTGCGAGCATTAGCGAGCATCCAAGTAATGAAAATACACAAAACATAGCATGAAACACCAAAATCATCTAGCAATTAGCTCGGTGCATGGGGTGCATTCATTACCAATCATTTGAAATAATTCAGCCCTCCATTATTAGTTTTGCATCATAAATGTGAACAAAAAGTAACTTATGTGGGTTTGATGCAGGAGCATCTCGGGCAGCACAGCAATCTTGCATCACCAAAAAAAGTTCAAAGTTTGAAAAAGTTCAAAATTTGCAAAATTGACTAAGTATAAAATTGGTCGCGATATCGCGACGCAAATATCGTCGCGATATCGCGACGTATTTCAAGCACCGTGGCAAAAGCAACTAATGGTCACGATATCGCGACGTATTTCGAGCACCATGGCAAATGCAACTAATGGTCGCGATATCGCGACACCAAAGTTGTCGCGATATCGCGACACTTTGGCAGCCAAAGCCAACACACAAAGAAGTGTCGCGATATCGCGACACTTTGGCAACCAAAGCCAAAACACAAAGAAGTGTCGCGATATCGCGACACCTTGGCAGACAAAGCCAAAACACAAAGAAGTGTCGCGATATCGCGACACCTTGGCCGCCAAAGCCAAAACACAAAGAAGTGTCGCGATATCGCGACACCTTGGCCGCCAAAGCCAAAACACAAAGAAGTGTCGCGATATCGCGACACCTTGGCGCCAAAGCCAAAACACAAAGAAGTGTCGCGATATCGCGACACTTTGGCAGCCAAAGCCAAAACACAAAGAAAGGTCGCGATATCGCGACACCTTAGCAGACAAAGCCAAAGTGGCAGTTCCAGGTGGCAGTTCCAGGTGGCAGTTCCAAGTGGCAGTTCCGAGTGGCAGTGCCTGAGATCGTTAAGGCCGTTCCAAGCGGCAGTTTCAAGGGCCGTTAAGGCCGTTCCATATGACCGTTCCAGAAGCCGTTAAGGCGGTTACGAACGACGGTGCAGCACGAAGCATAGAGCATAAAAGGGATTTATTTGAAGGATTCGAGAGGCTGAGGGAAGAAAGGAAGGTTGCGGCTGTATTTTGCATTTAAAGCACTGTGTATTTATTTTCATGGTCTTTTATTGTAAAAGCTTCCATGCTTCGAATTAATAAAACTGCGTCTTTCAAATAAAATTGCGTCATTTTATTTGTGGTTAACTTGGCTCCCCATCAAGTGGTATCAGAGCTGTAAGATTCTGAGTGTGTTGAGTAGAGCGCCGAACGTGAGGCAGCTCACACCAGGATCTGGGGTTACGGGTTTCTAAGAAACTGTGAGACAGAATGCCGCCGCGAAGAAATCGTGGTGTTGGAAGGAACGTGGTTCCTGAAGGAGATTTTCGTGCATTGTAGAGACAAGTGTTGGCATTGCAGGAAGAATTGCACAGGGGAATAGAGCCAAGAGGAGAAGATCGCAGCGATGATGACGGAGTTGAAGACCCGTCTGAAGAGGAAGAAGAAGAAATGAGTGCCGCAGAGTCGCGAATGATAAAAGCCATTTCACAGATTGGGAAAAGGCCAAAGATTGACGTTTCTACGTATTCTAGAAATTTAAATCCAGAAGAATTAATTGACTGGATTAATGACATGGAAGAATATTTCGATTATGAGGACGTTGAAGATCCAAATCGAATAAAATTTGCCAGAACAAAATTAAAAGGCCATGCTGGCATATGGTGGAAAGGAGTGCAGTTGGAAAGAAACTGGAGAGGCAAAGAAAAGATCTCCAGGTGGGATCGAATGGTGGAAAAATTGAAACGGTAGTTTATTTTACGAATTAGATCTGCTGAGAAAAATGCGAGTTTGCGACGATCCGACAAAGCTGTTAAAGAGTATCTCGAGGAATTTTTTAAAATTTCAATTAGAACCGGTCATACGGAAGCAAATAAGGAAAGAGTAGCCCGTTACATTAATGGGTTGAGAACCGAGCGTGCAAGAGGAATTGAGTCTGGTTCGAATGAACAGCATTGAAGATGCTTATCAGTTTGCTCCGAAAGTAGAAGAGAAACTGAATCGCAGATTTGACAGCAAGCAAAGAGGAAGAGGTCGTGGTGGAAGAACCAGTGGAATTAAATATGATGATAAAAAATAGAATGGTGAAACCAGCAATCGCTAGGAACAGAAGGAGGAGAATGCTTACCGACCTCGTAATCAGAACAATGATTATCAAAGGGGCAGAGGTAGAGGTGGACGCGGATATGGCGAGGCAGATTTCGTGGAACCTGTTTTAATTGCGGAGAAGAAGGGCATCGATCATATGAGTGTCCCAAACACCAAGAAGCACCAAATAGAAGGCACAGAAGGAAATGCCAGAGCTGCGATTCTTGAGGATGGTGTTGAATCCGAGCACTACGAAGAAGCAGAGCACGGAGAAGTGATGATCACAAGAAGAACTTTGTTGAATGAAGAGAAGGAACCAGATCAGCGAAAAAGCCTGTTTCGCACGAGGTGCAAATGTTCAGGTAAAATCTGTAATATTATTATTGATAATGGTAGTACAGATAATTTGGTTTATGAGGAAATGGTAGCTAAATTAAAGCTAGAAAGAAAACAGCACCCGCATCCATACCGGATTGCGTGGTTGCAGAAGGATCATAGAGCATTGGTCAGTGAACAATGCTTGGTCAAGTTCAAAATTGGAAGATACCGGGATGAGGTCTGTGTGATATTTTGCCGATGGATGCTTGCCATTTGTTGCTTGGAAGACCATGGCAATTTGATAGACGTGCAGCGCATGATGGACATGCAAATACCTATTCCATGACAAAAGATGGAGTACGCCACAAATTGAAGCCATTAAAGGAGGTTGAGGAAAAGGTATGCAATAATGCTAGAATTTGTTTAGTAGATGGCAAAAAATTTTTGGATGGTATAAAGAGGGATTCAATGTGTTATGCATTAATTCCTAATGTAAAAAGAGAAGATACTACTAACATTCCAGCAGAAGTTGAACATATGTTAGCAGAATTTCCTGATATTATATCAGACAATGTGCCTGAGGGTTTGCCGCCAATGAGGAAGATTAGTCATCAGATTGACTTAATGCCAGGATCTAGCTTACCCAACAAGGCAGCTCATAGAATGTCTCCTATTGAGAATGAAGAATTGAACCGACAAGTTCAGGAATTGTTGAGGAAGGGTTTGATTCGGGCAAGTTTGAGCCCTTGTGCAGTGCCAGCGGTACTTGCACCAAAGAAGAATGGCGAATGGCGAATGTGCATTGATTCCCGAGCCATTAATAAAATTACTATTAAATATCGCTTTCCATTACCCAGAATGGACGATATAATGGATTGCTTGAGTGGAGCTAAATACTTCACTAAGATTGATTTGAAGAGCGGATATCATCAGATACGTGTTAGAGAGGGTGATGAATGGAAGACGACCTTTAAAACCGAGAGAGGGTTTGTATGAGTGGTTAGTTATGCCATTTGGATTGACTAATGCACCCAGTACATTTATGAGGTTGATGAATGAAGTATTGCGTGACTTCTCGAAAAATTTCGTGATAGTGTATCTAGATGATATTTTGATTTTTAGTAAAACATTGGATGAACATTTGTTGCATGTTCGGACAGTTTTTGAAAAAGCTGCGTGAGGAGCGATTATTGATAAATATACGAAGTGCGGTTTTGTACGAGAAGAGTTGATATACACAGGATTTGTCATCTCGGAGGAGGGTCTGAAAATGGATACTGAGAAAGTGAAGGCTATCCTTGAATGGCTTGCTCCAAGGAATGTGACAGAGGTAAGATCATTTCATGGTCTTGCAAGTTTCTATAGAAAGTTTATTAGAGACTTTAGCAGTATTTGTGCACCCCTAACAGAAACTATGAGAGGGGATAAGAGAGAATTTAAGTGGACTGCCAAAGCAGATACCAGCATGAATATATTGAAGAAGAAAGTGACAGAACAGCCCATTCTGGCACTTCCAGATTTTAATAAAGTGTTTCAGGTTGACTGTGATGCCAGTGGCAGTGCCATTGGAGCTGTGTTGAGTCAAGAAGGTAAACCTGTTGCATATTTTAGTGAAAAATTGAATGATGCTAGAAAGAAATACTCTGTTTATGATCAAGAATTCTATGCTATAATTCAGGCTCTTAAGAAATGGAGACATTATTTGCTAACCAAAGAGTTTGTTTTATATACTTGACCATCAAGCTTTGCGGTATATCAATAGTCAAGGTGAACTTAACCAACGGCATTTGAAGTGGGTTGAATTCTGCTAGAGTTATACCTTTGTACTAAAGCATAGAAGTGGCAAATCTAATAGAGTTGCGAGATGCCTTGAGTAGAAGGCATAATTTGTTGATGGAAATGAGAGTGCGAGGTTGTTGGGTTTGATGAACTCAAGAGTTTATACCCAGCGAATCCAGATTTTGCAGAGGCATGGACCGCATGTGTGTCTCCTACTACCGTGGATCGCACTAAGTGGTTAGATTTCATGATCCAAGATGGGATGTTGTTTCGACAAAAATTAGTTGTGCATTCCCCGAAGTTCCATGAGGGAAAATTTAATCAAAGAGAAGCATAGTGGAGGACTAGCAGGGCATTTTGGCCGTGATAAGACCATTGCTCTTGTTAGTGAAAATTACCATTGGCCACGGTTGCAGCCGGATGTGACCAGATTTGTGCGGGGGTTGCGAGTGTGCCGGATGGCAAAAGGAGTCGACCAGAATACGAGGAATGTACCGGCCATTGCATGTACCGGGAAGACCTTGGGAGGATATCGGCATGGATTTTGTTCTTGGTACGCCAAGAACACAACGTGGAAATGATGCCATTTTTGTTGTTGTTGACGGGTTTTCGAAAATGGCCCATTTTATTCCATGTCGGAAGACAAGTGATGCGGTTCACATTGCCGGATTGTTCTTCAAGGAGGTAGTCCGACTTCATGGTCTACCCCAAAGCATTGTTTCGGACGAGAGATACCAAATTTGTGGGTTATTTCTAGAGAACTCTATGGAAGAAGCTAAAAACAGACTTGAAATTTAGTTCTGCGTACCATCCATAGACTGATGGACAGACCGAGGTAGTCAACAGAAGTTTGGGTAATCTTCTGCGATGTTTGGTAGGAGATAAACCGAAGGGATGGGATCTGATTTTACCTCAGGTCGAGTTTGCTTACAACAATTATGTCAATCACAGTACTGGTAAATCACCATTCCAGATTATGCATGGGTACGACCCTAGAAACGCTTACGAGTTGAGGCCGATGGATAAAGCAGACAAGTGCAGTGTTGAAGCTGAAGACTTTGCAGCACACATGAAGACTTTACATGAAGAGGTACAGCAGCATATCAGTCAAATGAATGCTACTTACAAAGCCAGAGCAGATCAGAAGCGGCGTTTCAAAGAATTCCAAGTAGGGGATGAAGTCATGGTTCACTTGCGTAAGGAACGTTTTCCTAGAAAAACTTACAATAAGTTGAAGATGAAGAAGTTTGGACCATGCCGGATCATAGGCAAACGAGATTCAGGCAATGCCTATGAAGTTGATCTCCCAAGTGAGCTGAATATTTCACCTATCTTCAATATTTCAGACTTGGTTGAATATCATGCGGGAAGTTGTAGTGAACCACCCGGTCCGGATCTGTGGAACATTCCTGCATCCACTCCAGACAAAGAAGAAATTGAAGACATACTCGACACTCGTGCAGGCAGAAGTACCCGAAACAAGCAATATTCGGAGTATTTGGTCAAGTGGAAGAACAGACCTGTCGAAGATGCCACATGGTTGTCCAAATCAGAGGTTGATCGTTTGGGTTTTCCTCTGACCATCCAGAAGTGAGGATCACTTCTAAACATCTACCCCGGGTGTCTGATGCAGGAGCATCTCGGGCAGCACAACAATCTTGCATCACCAAAAAAAAAGTTCAAAGTTTGAAAAAGTTCAAAATTTGCAAAATTGACTAAGTATAAAATTGGTCGCGATATCGCGACGCAAATATCGTCGCGATATCGCGACGTATTTCGAGCACCGTGGCAAAAGCAACTAATGGTCGCGATATCGCGACGTATTTCGAGCACCATGGAAAATGCAACTAATGGTCGCGATATCGCGACACCAAAGTTGTCGCGATATCATGAAACTTTGGCAGCCAAAGCCAACACACAAAGAAGTGTCGCGATATCGCGAAACCTTGGCAACCAAAGCCAAAACACAAAGAAGTGTCGCGATATCGCGACACCTTGGAAGCCAAAGCCAAAACACAAAGAAGTGTCGCGATATCGTGACACCTTGGCCGCCAAAGCCAAAAAACAAAGAAGTGTCGCGATATCGCGACACCTTGGCCGCCAAAGCCAAAACACAAAGAAGTGTCGCGATATCGCGACACTTTGGCGACCAAAGCCAAAACACAAAGAAGTGTCACGATATCGCGACACTTTGGCAGCCAAAGCCAAAACACAAAGAAGGGTCGCGATATCGCGACACCTTAGCAGACAAAGCCAAAGTGGCAGTTCCAGGTGGCAGTTCCAGGTGGCAGTTCCAAGTGGCAGTTTCGAGTGGCAGTGCCTGAGATCGTTAAGGCCGTTCCAAGCGGCAGTTTCAAGGGCCGTTAAGGCCGTTCCATATGACCATTCCAGAAGCCGTTAAGGCGGTTACGAACGACGGTGCAGCACGAAGCATAGAGCATAAAAGGGATTTATTTGAAGGATTCGGAAGGCTGGGGGAAGGAAGGAAGGTTGTGGCTATATTTTGCATTTAAAGCACTGTGTATTTATTTTCATGGTCTTTTATTGTAAAAGCTTCCATGCTTTGAATTAATAAAACTGCGTCTTTCAAATAAAATTACGTCATTTTATTTGTGGTTACTTTGCTCGCCACCAGGGTTATGACATGATTTTATGACAACTTTCGATCTATATTTATCTTGGTCATGCTCATCATTGTGCTTTAATCAAGGGAACTACAAATGAAAAGTGAAGTGTAAAGCTTTTAGCGAACCTGATGTCATGATGTAAACTGCATGCCTTGCAAAGACTCAGACACTTTAGTACAACAAAAAACCTCACTAATATTTGTCAAAACCTCTTGGGACCAAGGAGTGCATGTTCATTTACCAGATCAAGAGTTCAAGTATGATCTTACTTTTAACCAGAATCTATGTGCAACCAAGTGGGTTCATTTCCCATTTTGAAAAAAATGATTAAACTTGCTATGGAAGAAATATAAGGCTATCCAGTCCATTTGAAATGATCATAGGTCTCGTAAGACATGTCACCATGCTTCAGTGTATTCCACTGCCAGACACACATCTATAGCCTCGATGGACGCTAACCCCATAGTCTTGGATTTGGCTTTGAAAAATCTTGAACCTTGGGGATGACTACCGATATTTCTGAGGGAAAGGTAGTACGAATCCTTACGATCCAAACATATAAAAAAGATAAATTCATTTTGGAATATTCTTGAACCTTGGGGATGACTACCGATATTTCTGAGGGAAAGGTAGTACAAATCCTTACGATCCAAACATATAAAAAAGATAAATTCATTTTGGAAGATTCTTGAACCTTGGGGATGACTACCGATCTTTCTGAGGGAAAGGTAGTACGAATCCTTACAATCCAAACATATAAAAAGGTAAATTTGTTTTGGAAAAATCTTGAACCTTGGGGACGACTACCGATATTTCTGAGGGAAAGGTAGTACGAATCCTTACGATCCAAATAGTCAATAATAAATAAAAAGGAACAACAACTATGTTGCATAATAGGACTAACGAGGATGTCCCTTTTTCACCCTATCCATTCTTCCAAGTATGGTTTTGACCATTTTTTCTAGAATGTTTTTAGTTATGTGAGGTAGGCCGTGATGATTCTAGAAAATTTCAACACCAGTCCCTAATCTCAAGATCTTTTTTTTTTAGTGAGTTTTATGATCCCAAGAGAAGACAACAAATATTTCGGTGGTTGTAGGCTATACTAAAGATGGCTGAGTGACTGAAGACCTTTTGAGTGTTTTGAAAATGTAGTATGTGAACATGAATTTTGGCCTTTTGGCTATTTTTATGAAATGCGAATGCCCCTTATTAAAACAACATGACTTTGATGAACCAATTAGGACATTTTAGGATGAACGACCTCTCTGTGAAATACAAATGATGAATACAAAAGTGAAGTGAATGAAAGCATGGTGCGCATGGATTATGATTTGCAAAACTAATAACTTCCTGCCTTCAAATTTCAAGTGACATTTTATATATTAGTGAAATCTGTGGAGCTTTTCGTAGTACAATTCTGGCATTTCATACCTATGTGTCTTAATTTTCATTTGACGGATACAAACCAACACTTCGCTTTTCACTTTTCCAAGTTTTGTCAGCTTTCAGACTAGGTAATTTCATCGTACTCATTCCAAGGATCAAATTTATAGCAATTTTAGACTCTGACATTTCTACAAGGCTTGATGGAATCAATCTGGCGTTAGGCTCAACAACACATAACAAACAACACAACACTCAAGTAAATAAAAATGAACGTACAACAAGACACAACAGACACACACTAAACCCATAGAATACAACAAAACATTATGTACAATAAAATACAAGTGATACTCCTTTCTGTGCTTAGGCTTGGAAATAGTGCTTTAGGTGATGCCCGTTCATAGGAAGCGCAAAATTCTCTCCACTTAAGGTCTTTAACATGAATCTATTCTTACACACAATATCTGCAATTTGTTATGGGCCTATGTATAGATAGTCAAATTTCATGTGTTATCCCTTCTTCTCGTGTGCTTTGTCCCATAATACAACCAGGTCAGCTATTCGAAAAGCTTTTATAGTGGTACATTTGTTAAACGAATGCTTCATGACATCCTAATGCTTATTGAAATGAAGTAAAGCTTCTTCCCATTTCTCATCTATCTGGATAAGATTTACTAATCTAGATTCAACTTTGTCATATGTTTCAAGATAATCATTCATGAATTGAAACGTTTGGAGTTTAACATTAGTTGGAAATAGGGGATCTTGTATGTAAATGAAATGGTATGGAGATGTTCCTATGGATTATTTAGTTCTGATTCTATCAGCCCACAAAGAAAATTTGAGTTTTGAATTAGAAATTTCTTTATAACTAACAACAAATTTTTATTAGTTGATTCGGCGAGACCATTACCTTGTGGATAGTGATTTGCGGTGAACTTCAGACTCACCTTGTTGTCATAGGCCCACTCTGCCAACTCAATGGATGAAAAGGTAGAACCATTATCACTTACAATAGCGTTAGGCATGCCAAACCGAGTGATGATGTTTTCTTCTAGGAATTTGATCACGACTTCTATGGTGCAGTTCTTCGTAGGTATGGCTTCAGACCATCGGGTATAGTAATCAATTGTTGTCAAGATGTACTTATGTTGAGCAGATGAATTTGGGCCAATCTCTCCAATGAAATCCAGTCCCCCATTATGTGAACAATCTCGATTAGATCACAGGTTGTAATGGCATGGCTGCATTTCTTTTGCGATTAGCCGTGTTGTGGCTGATCCACAACACACCCCAAAATTGGGGACCCACCTTTTTTGCATGCTTTCAAAGAAGACCCAGATGCTAAAAAATCAAGGAAAAGGCAAAATTTCACAAAATAGAAAAAGTGTCGCGATATCGCGACATGTTGCTCCATCGTGGCTAGAAATGAAAAGTTGTCGCGATATCACGACATGTTGCTTTGTCGTGGCCAGAAATGAAAAGTTGTCGCGATTTCGCGACATGTTGCTCTGTCGTGGCTAAGAAAAATAAAGTGTCGCGATATCGCGACGCGTTGCTGCTCAGAAAATAAAGTTGTCGCGATATCGCGACGTGTTGCTGTAGTGGAACGAAAAAGTGTCGCGATATCGCGACAGGTCGCATTTTCACCGATCAGACAAGAGAAGTGCAGTGGAATGGAAAATTGTCACGATTTCATGACGTGTCACGTTTTCGCGGCTAAGAGCAGTAGAATGCCTCATGAAGAGAAAATGTCGCGATATCGCGACGTGTTGTGAAATCGCGGTGCAAGACAAAGAACCAAGTTGAAGATGAAAAATGTCGCGATATCGCGACATGTCATGAAATCGTGGTCGAAGGCAGCAAGAGAAGAGTCAATGCAGAGGTTGTCGCGATATCGTGACATGTCGCCATTTTGCGACCTGAAGACGAGATGAAGGGCAAAGATGAAAAATGTCACGATATCGTGACATGTTGCATTTTCGCAATCTATTGGCAGTAAAAGAGGTAAAGATAGAAATGTGTCATGAAATTGCGACATGTCACGTTTTCGCGACCTAGAGCAGCGATATGGTACGGAGTGAAAAAGCATCATGATTTCATGACAGAAGGTAGCCAAAGTGAACAGAATGAAAATGTGTCACGATTTCGTGATAGAAAGCAGCGAGACAACCCGAAAGGGAAAAGCGTCGCGATTTCACGACAGAAAGCAGCAAGACAACCCAAAATGGAAAAGCATCATGATTTCGTGATAGAAAGCAACGAGACATCCTGAAAGGGAAAAGCATCACGATTTCACGACAGAAAGTAGCAAGACAGCCCAAAAGGGAAAAGTGTCACGATTTCGCGACAGAAAGTAGTGAGATGGTGCCGAAGAGAAAAGCGTCATGATTTCATGACCAAAAGCAACAAGATGGTACGAAATGGAAAAGTGTCACGATTTCATGACATGTGCAACAAAACACGGCCCGAAGCAGAAAAACATCGTGATTTCATGATAGGTTGCATCCACGCGGCCCGAAGCAGAAAAATGTCGTGATATCGTGACATGTATCATTTTCACGATGCATGAGGATGACAAGGCTGCATACAAGAAAATGTCATGATTTCATGACGTATCATTTTCGTGATGCATGAGGATGACAAGGCTGCATTGACAAGAAAATGTCACGATTTCGTGACATGTCTCATTTTCGTTGTGCATGAAGGTAGACAAGGTTGCATACAGAAAAATGTCATGATATCGTGACATGTCTCATTTTCACTGTGCATGAAGGAGGAAAAGGTTGTTGACATAAAAATGTCGCGATATCGCGACATGTCTATTTTCTTCATTCATCTTTTTTTCGTGATTCACAGCGGGCCGTTACAGAGCATGCAGGGAAGCAGAACATGTGGCATGAAGATGTCAGGATTAGCAGTTACATTTCATAGAGAAGATCAAACGTTTAGACATCCAAGCAGAAAGTCAAAGACAACGAAGAGGCAGGGAAGATGAAATGATGCAATCTGGGAAATGAAATGAAGCGTCGTAGAGCGAAGCAGAGAACCGCACCAAAAGGTTTAAAAGCAGAAGCACAAGGTAGATATAGGGGTCGAAAACCGCTACAAGCAGAGTTGCAGAGCCAAAGTTGAGAAGGCCATTCTGGGCCTGTTTGAGTTGTTTCTCTTCCACAGACTGGTTTGGAAAAACCAGAGATTTTGCTATTGTAACATGACATATTTTTAATGCAGAAGTATTCAAAAATTTGCATCTTATGGGCAAGAAAGAAGGAGATCTTCTGTGCATGCTATGGATTTAATGTTTATTCTTTCACTTTCTTTTAGATTTTGGATTTATAGATAATGTTAAATACCACTTCGTGGGTTACATTAGGCGAATATTTGAAATCTGAACTTTATTTCATATCCTAGGAACCAGCACTTAGTCTATGGGGATTGTGCATGTTTTGCAGGTCCAATAGGTTAGGTTGCATGCATGGAAACCTCACATCTTTGGTTTTGTCGGAACAAGATAGCATCAAACTGAATGCAATTTCATTTTCATTTTTCTTTTTGCATTTTATTTTCTTTTTTCTGCACTTTATTTTTTAGAAGTTCCAACTTTATTTTAATTCTCAGGCATTAAAATAAAAAAATTAAAAAAACTTCAAAATCCAAAAATAGTTCCATCATTTATGGCATTTCATCAATTTCCACTTTGAAGTTACAGCATGGTCATATAGGGACCAAATCACATTTGCTTTATTCGGGTTCAACGAACAATCATTAAAGTTTCACAGTAAAATAAACCAACATTGCCCCTTGTTTTCAGTTACTTGCAACCACTAAGGTGTTCCAAGCATTTTAATTGAATATCTTTATTTGAGATTATTAATACACAGATGTAAAATGCTAATATAGCGGAGACCTTGGAGAAGTCATTTGTTTGATTTCTTTGCAAGAGAGGATTTAGAACCCAAATCCTATCGGAGAGTGTGTTTTCACAATCGGGTGAAAATACCACTCAACAGATTGGCGCTAGAAGGAGGGCCTGAACGGGTTTATTTTAGTGTGATTTAAATTTAAATTTTTGTATGCTTTAGTCCTCTAACACTCAGCAGATTGTTAAAAGGATGGCCTGAATTGGTTTACTTTATTCTATTTTAAGCAATTCAGGTATGTTGTATATTATTCTAACGCTTTTCTGATTGTTCATACAGAAATAATGTGATTTGATTTAATTTTGAAAATTTTGGTCTTGACTAACGAAGTGTTGTTTCCATACAGTTACTTTCATTTGATTTTAATGAATACATCTCTTAGTTGATGCTAACTTGATTTTTTTTTTATACATTGCAGGTTGAATATTCAACAGATTTGGTTCTAAAGTTATATTTTGAGTTCACTAATGGCAACATTTGAGGAGCAAATTGTATCCCTAAGAGCTGAAATGATGTCTCTAAGAGAAATAATGGTATTAATAATGGAGGATCATTATAAGGGTTTGTCTATACCTGTGGTACCCTATCAAATTCCTAAATTGTTATTAGAGTTTCTACGATGTTTTAATCAAGAGGTGCCACTAGGATACTTGCAAAAACTGTATGTCTACAAGGATACATTATGTCAATTCCAGATTTTCTATGAGGAGGTAGCTTGTAAGTTATTTGCATACATTTTGGATGATAAACCATTCTTTTGGTATAGCCAACTACCCATGGAGGTTAGGACTTCTTGGATACAACTAGAAGCAGCCTATCTTTATCATTTTGGTAATCAGGTTGACTTAGAAATCTTGAAAAATCAGTTTACCTCCATATGTAAGGAGCCTAATGAATCCTTGAGTCAATTCAATGGAAGATTTCGTGAGTTGCACTCCCAAATGTGGGAAAATTTTAACACATTAGAAGAGGAAGCCATGGAAGTATACCTGGGAGCCATACACCCCACACTTGCTTCACTCATTGAGGAAAAAATGGGTGGCTTGTCTCTAGAGAAAATCCATGAGATCTTAGAAGAGATAGAACGACAAGGTCTTGAAGAAGAAAAGGCACAACATGTTCACATAAGAGATTGTCCTTCTAAAGATATTGATGCCAACCTACACCAACCATCAAATATAGCACCCTCCACTCCAATGATATCTAAGGTAAATGATCAAGGGGATGAATTTGAATATCCAAATCTTACAACCACCTTAGATGTAGTCCACGAGGAGGTGCAAATTGCTAAGCCAACATCCGCTAGTGAGGATTATGCAGAAATGATCTCATTCATAGAGATACATGATTATCCGGATGAAGGGGTTCTAAATTCAACAATGTTTGAAATATGTGATAGGACGGAACCCACCATAGAATTGAATGAAGTGGTTGAAAGTGAAATTGGAAGAAAACCAATAAATGAATTTGAAGACATGATAGAGTTTCACCACTTGTTCTTGGAAGATACTATTGATGAGATGTGTAAAATTAACGATCAAGAAATTCTTCACCCTCCAAATTATGATAAAATTGAATCATGGGTTACTAATTTGGACTATGATGGCCTTACAAATTTGAATTCAAGAAATGACCCACTTTTGGAAATAATTGAACCATCTAAGGAAGGTGAAGATGAATTTGATGAGAAACACATTGATGAATTGGAAGATGTTGAAGAAGTAGTTGAACGTCACCACTTGATTTTGAAAGATGATTATTATGATGCTTGGAAGAAGTGGGAAGACTACACTCAATCCAAAACTACTAATGAAACTTGTGTGCCAATTGATATACGGGACAACATAATCGCCTACTCGAAGGAAGATATTACAACTCCTATACAATTTGAGGATGTTTTGGAAGAGGGTTTCAAATCTCATCAAATTTTGGAAGATTATAATGATCCTATTACCAAGGACAAAGAAAGAAAGAGAATTTATGAATGAATCAAAAGATCATGTCACAAATACCATGGAGTTTCATCCCACAAATTTGGAAGATAATTTTTACAATGGTTGGGGGAGATATGATAATGCATTTTTTTCTCACACCCCTATAGATGAAACTCATATTTCACTTGATATGCAGGATGTTGAAACTTCTACATCATACAAAGATCTCACATTCACAAGATTTGAAAAGGTGACAAAATTTGATCATGTTGAATATAAATTCATTGAAGATGCGGATACAAGTTTGCATGATGATTTTGAGGATTCAAATGAAGAGATACCATGGATAGTGAACAAAGAATTGGAACCAAATGACAAAGAGATTGATCAATTGGAAGCAACTCAAATGAAGGATCATCAAGATGAGTCATGGGACATACACTTTGACCAAAAACATTTGAGGGTTGAAAAGGATGGGCATGTTTTCAATTGGGTGCCCAATTTTGGTATGTTTGATGAACAAGTAATCAATGAAGAATATGAAGACCATGAGGTAAAAGAGGGAATTGCAAATCCCCATCAAATTTTGGTAAATAAAAATGTTCAAAAGGTAGAATCTAACCTTTTGTGTTCAAGCATCCAAGATTTAGGTGAAAATTTGCATGACCATGTTTTGAATTTGAATGATGTTTATGATGAAATGTCATTAAAGGTGAATGAAAAACAAGGTATGATTTCTAATCACACCTTTGATAACATTGTTTTAATGAATGAAAAGGAAGTTGATGCACTTGAATTGTTAAATCAAATTCATCAACAATTACTAATTGAATCTAGGGTAAAAACTTTTAATGATCCTAATTTAGTAAATATCCTAGATGCTTGCAAACTGTTACACAAATTTGATTGGCCTACAAATTTGGAAAATGATTTGGCTTTAAAATTTTTAGAAATAGGCTCTTACTTACAAAGTTTCATTTTGGATAAAGATAGCCTAATTCTAAATCAAGGATTGAGTTTTGAAATAGAAGTTTTAAAGAATAGACAAGATAAAATTGAATATTATACATTGTCTAATCAATTTAGTATTTTAATTCTCACCTATGAGAATACTAATGGAACTAAATCTAATTGGTGGGGTGAGCGAGGGAAGTTGAAGTTTGTTGCATTGTTTGGTCTAATATTGTTTTTGTTGGATTCCTACAACATTTGGCATGCATATCATGTTATATTTTTGTTGAAATGTTCTAATCATGTTTGGGATCCAAGAAAGTGATAATCCAAGCTTTGCATCATCTTGTATTATATTGTACATTTGTATATAGATTTTGGTTTTTGGTTTTTGGTTTTGGGTTTGTGTTTTCAAGTTTCATTTTTGGGATTGCTATTTGGATTAGGATTTAAGTTGTGTGTTTGATTTCATTTGACATGTTTAGTTTGTTTATATAATAAAAAAAAAGAGGAAAAATTTGAGATGTCAACTTATGCCTAAGATCAGGAGAGTATGAAACATTGGAATTGTGTTGTAGAAAGCTCCACAAGTAACACAAACATTTTAAATAATATCGTTTGAATCTTGTGATGCATGAAGTTGTCAGTTTTACACATTATGGTAAAGTAGATGATATATTCCATCCACATTTCAAAAGAAGCAATGCATTCATATCTCATGTCACATTCCACATTGCATATACATGTCATCTCAGTTACATTTTCATTTCATGTGCAATCATTGAGAAGGTGTCGAATCCTCTTAGGGTTATTACATAACATATATTAAAAGGATCCTAAGGTTGGGAACTGATGCCCGAACTATCTTGAACCAAGCACATTCTATGCACATTAAAGAAGATCTTGAGCAAAATGATCAAAACCATACTTGGAAGAAAAGGTGAGGTGAAAAGAATATTTCATGTCTGTCCTATCATGCAACATAATCCTTAAAACGAGTGGTTTTTACCACTCTCCATCAAGCTTAAAGCCTAAAACCGAGTAGTAAGGATAGGATTAAATCCTCATCGAACTTAGGTTGAGGATCCAACTCCCCAAAGCTCTGATTTGACCCACATGGAGTAGTAAGGATAGGGCATAATTCTCATCTCACCTAGGTTGAGAATCCGATTCCCCAAAGCTTCCATCTTTCCATTTCATCATAAAACTTGGATTGGAAGGATCGTACTACATGTCCTCTGCAAAGGATGGGTAGTCATCCCAAAAGTCCAAGAAACAAAAATAAAATTAATATTTTCCATTTTCATCTTCAATCTTGGATTGGAAGGATCGTACTACATGTCTCTTGAAAGGATGGGTAGTCATCCCAAAGGTCCAAGAAATAAAAATATTTTCCATTTTCATCTTAATATTGGATTGGAGGGATCGTACTACATGTCCCTAGCAAGGATGGGTAGTCATCCCAAAGGTCCAAGAAATAAAAAAAAAAGAGAAAAGAGAATGAATGAAGCCAAATCATGGATTATGGGGTTAAGTATGCTCATGCGTGGCAACATGTCTTGTCTAAAAGCAAGACCACTGATTGCTCATATGGATAGACTAGCCTGACCATTTCATCCATAACAGGTTAAATCATTTTGTTCAAGATGAGGTAATGAACTCCAAATCAGAATAGTAAGGATAGGGTTAAATTCCCATCTCGCTTAGGTTGGGAATCCTATTCCCCAAAGTTCTGATTTCACTTACACTTGCACATGGGTTCAAGATGGTAGTGACACATAACCAACTTTGGGATCTAGTAAATTAATTTAGTATACATATATTTGGTCCTAAGAGGGTTTGACAGCTTTGATATGTTTGTTCATGATATTAGAAGGTTTGAGCCTTTGTAAAGCAGGTTGTTATATCTCT
This sequence comes from Wollemia nobilis, assembly GCA_028583015.1. Classification (NCBI taxonomy): domain Eukaryota; kingdom Viridiplantae; phylum Streptophyta; class Pinopsida; order Araucariales; family Araucariaceae; genus Wollemia; species Wollemia nobilis. The sequence goes on from JAQPPZ010000162.1 coordinate 223,256, forward strand.
AGCATCTTCATCATACATCAAATCCTGCACAAATCATTCATAGCCTTGCATACAAATCATAAGTGAAACTGACAATGGAATGTTGATCAAGTTCAAGCGATAGGGAATGAAAACACATTGCACACACCGAGCTGATACTTAATGATTCTGATGTTTCATGTATTTTTGATCTATCGGTATTTGTTTATCTTTTATGTGCTGATGCCTGTATCTAAGCTTGTATATTTCAAGTTGGGTTCTCACCAAAATGCTCAGGAGCATTTGATAACAAAGTCGCCATTTGTTGTGGCTGATCCACAACACACCCCAAAATTGGGGACCCACCTTTTTTGCATGCTTTCAAAGAAAAGTGCAGTAGCCCAGATGCTAAAAAATCAAGGAAAAAGCAAAATTTCACAAAAGAGAAAAAGTGTCGCGATATCGCGACATGTTGCTCCGTCGCGGCTAGAAATGAAAAGTTGTCGCGATATCGCGACATGTTGCTCCATCGCGGCTAGAAATGAAAAGTTGTCACGATATCATGACATGTTGCTCTGTCGCGACTAAGAAAAAGAAAGTTGTCACGATATCGCGACATGTTGCTCTGCTAGAAAAGAAAGTTGTCACGATATCACGAGTTCCGAAAAAAAAGTTGTCGAATATCGTGACAGGTCGCATTTTCATGGCTCAGACAAGCAAAATGCGGGAAAGAAAAGTGTCATGATTTCACGACATGTCACGTTTTCACGGCTAAGAGTGAGAATGCCACATGAGAGAAAATGTCGTGATATCGTGACATGTTCGTGAAATCAGCAAGAGAAAGAAAGATGAAATGAAAAATGTCACGATATCACGACATGTCATGAAATCCGGTAAAAAAGAAGAGAATGAAATTGTCACGATATCGTGACATGTCATGTCACAGAAAAAGAGAAGCAAGAAAAGCAAAAGAGAAATCACGACAGCAAAAAAAAGAAAAGAAAACAAAAAAAGTCAGAGAAAAGAAAGAAAGAAAAGTATGATTTCACGAAAGAAAAAAAAAGTCACGATTAGACAAAAAAAAAAAGCATCGTGATTTCACGAAAGAGAAAGAGAAAGTGTCACGATTTGAGAAACAAAAAAGTGTCACGATTTCATGACATGTGCAACAAAACGTGGCCCAAAGAGAAAAACGTCGTGATTTCACGACAAGTTGCATCCACACGGCCCGAAGCAGAAAAATGTCGCGATTTCGTGACATGTATCATTTTTGCGATGCATGAGGACATACAAGAAAATGTCATGATTTCGTGACATGTCTCATTTTCGCGATGCATGAGGATGACAAGGCTACATATAGGAAAATGTCACGATTTCATGACATGTCTCATTTTCGTGATGAAGGACAAGTTGAAAAGTGTCACGATATCGTGACATGTCTTTTTTGAGAAAAAGTTGATGACATAAAAACGTCGCGATATCGTGACATGCTATTTTTTGTCACGATTCACGGCGGGCCATTACGGACATGTAGAGAAGCTGTGAACACGTGGCATAAAGATGTAAGGGTTAGCGGTTACAGTTCATAGAGAAGATCAAACGTTTAGACATCCGAGCAGAAAGTCAAAGACAACGAAGAGGCGGGGAATACGAAACGATGCAATCTGGGAAATGAAACGAAGCATCACAGAGCGAAGCAGAGAACCGCACCAGAAAGTTTAAAAGCAGAAGCACAAGGCAGATACAGGGGTCGAAAACCGTTGCAAGCAGAGTTGCAGAGCCAAAGTTGAGAAGGCCATTCTGGGCTTGTTTGAGTTGTTTCTCTTCCACAGACTGGTTTGGAAAAACCAGAGATTCTGCTATTGTAAAATGACATATTTTTAATGCAGAAGTGTTCAAAAATTTGCATCTTGTGGGCAAGAAAGAAGGAGATCTTCTGTGCATGCTATGGATTTAATGTTTATTCTTTCATTTTTTAGATTTCGGATTTATAGATAATGTTAAATGCCACTTTGTGGGTTACATTAGGCGAATATTTGAAATCTAAATTTTATTTCATACCCTAGGAACCAGCACTTAGTCTATGGGGATTGTGCATGTTTTGCAGGTCCAATAGGTTAGGTTGCATGCATGGAAACCTCACATCTTCGGTTTTGTCGAAACAGGATAGCATCAAACTGAATGCAATTTCATTTTCATTTTTCTTTTTGCATTTTATTTTCATTTTTTTGCACTTTATTTTTTAGAAGTTCCAACTTTATTTTAATTCTCAGGCATTAAAATAAAAAAATTAAAAAACTTCAAAATCCAAAAATAGTTCCACCATTTATGGCATTTCATCAATTTCCACTTTGAAGTTACAGCGTGGTCATATAGGGACCAAATCACATTTGCTTTATTCGGGTTCAACGAACAATCATTAAAGTTTCACGATAAAATAAACCAACATTGCCCCTTGTTTTCAGTTACTTGCAACCACTAAGGTGTTCCAAGCATTTTAATTGAATATCTTTATTTGAGATTATTAATACACAGATGTAAAATGCTAATATAGCGGAGACCTTGGAGAAGTCATTTGTTTGATTTCTTTGCAAGAGAGGATTTAGAACCCAAATCCTATCGGAGAGTGTGTTTTCACAATCGGGTGAAAATACCACTCAACAAGCCGCAACCTGACAAACATGACAAGCACGAATATGAGAATGGATATTTTTGAATAAATGATGCCAATAATATCCTACTGTTAAAATTTGGTGTGTAGTTGCATTTGCAGATCCATGACCTGTACCAAATTTACCATGAAAATCACTCATTACCTGTGATGCCTCCTATTGATTAAGACATCTGAGATAAATACCTTCATGATTATTTTTGTATAGGACTCTTGTTTTGATCATGAAGTTAGCACATTTTAATCTCAGAGCTCTTCTTTGAGGTGCATTCAAATTTGGGGGTGTTTTACCATTTAGAAGAAAATATACAACATCCTTATACCAATCATCATTCGTAATCTCTTCCACCATGTATTGGTGGCAACTGATTTGTGGATCAATTTGTGCCAAGGTTTTGGATAGCCCCTGTCCTCATACGATCTTCATGGGCTGAATCTCCAAGTCATATTATTGTAGCGTAGAAATCCATTTTCCTCATTGAACCCCTAATTCATTCTGCAAATACAATGTTTTGATAGCAGGATCAGCTACAATTGCAAAAATACGACTATGTAACAAATAATGCCTAAATTTCTTTACTATTTTGAATAGGGCATACATTTTTTAATCTAAAATGGAAAATCTCACCTCAGCATCTTTAAAAGGCGTACTTGTAAAAGCAATGGGATTTTTGATAGTACCTTCACTTTTATGAGTTAGTACGCTAGCAAATGAGTGTTCTGAGGCAAAGGAGTATATGTAAAATGCCTTTTTATAATCCAGACTTACCAATACCGGAGCCGTGGATATTGCATATTTTACATTTTGGAAAGCAACCTTTGCTTCTTTGTTCCAAGTGATGGTAACATCTTTCTTCAGCATGTTGTTTAAAGGTTTGACCATTTCAGCAAAGCCAGAGATGAATTTACGTACAAAGTTAATATTTTCGAAGAAGGACCTCAACTCTTTCTTACTTCCTGGTAATTGGATTTTCTGGATGGCCTGAATTCTTTCTTCATCAATGGAGATGCCATCCTTTGATATTACATGTCCAAGGATCTTTCCTTCCGTTAAGCCAAAAATGCACTTCTTTGGATTCAAAGAAATCCCATGTTCTCTACACTTTTATAGTACTTTTCTCAAATATCTAACATGATATTTTCTATTCTTCGAAAAATACAGAGATATCATCCACATAAAATACAATGCATTTACCTATCAAATATTGAAAGGCAAAGTTTGTAGCTCTCTAGAAAGTAGCCCTTGCATTCAGTAATCTGAAGGGCATTCTTTTGTAAGCGAAAGTTCCCCATTTAGTAGTAAAAGCCGTTTTCATTCTATCCCTGGGGTCAATCAAAACTTAGTTATATCTTGAGTAACCATCTAAAAATGACATCATTTCTGACCCATTCACCATTTGAAGTACACTATCAATAGCAGGTAATGGGTAGTTATCCTTTTGACATGCTTTATTCAAATTCCTAAAATCTATACATAACCTGATCTCACCTGTATTTTTCCTCACAGGAACTATGTTGGCCACCCAAGTATAATGTCGAATAGAAAAAATGATTTTAGCATCCAATAAATTTTTAACCTCTTTTTCTATGAGTGGTTCTAGTAGAGTATTAACTGGCCTTTGCTTTTTGTGGAATGGTTTTGCATCAGATTTTAATGGGATGGTGTGAGTTATAACATTCAGATTGTATGTCTTAAGATATTTATAACTCCAAGCTATTACATATTTATAATCTGTTAAAGTATGCATAATACCTTCTCTTTCTTCTGATGTCATAGCTTTGCTTATGAGGATGTTCTATGACTCATCTGAATCACTAATGTTATAAGGGTCATAATCCTGTTGTGGGAGAGTAGTTTTATTGCCTCGATTTTTGTTGTAACTTAGATCGAAGAGTTTTTCCAGTGCTAACATGCCTTGAGGGATAGTGTTTACTTTCACCAAATCTTCACATGCATTGATATATTCTTGCAATCTCTCATATTCATCGATCACCTGGTTTTCAAACACACCAGAGTTAGTTACAAAATTGAATATATGCCTGTCATTTTCAAAAACTTGGAAATTATTCACATTGTCAGGTACAGACGGACAAGGCATGAGCTCAATCATAAATTTTTTGAATTTCTTACCATACATGGGACTGAGCGTACCTGTGGAAATGGCTAGGGAATCTGCCACCCGGTAGCATTTTTGGGAAATTAAATATATGTTAAAGGCCATGAATTCATCGATTAAGCTTCTTAATCAATTGCGATAATGTATCAATCTTTTATCATTACAAGAGTACTGACACTTAACCTATTTTACAACTAGCTAAGAATATCCTAACACTTTTAGAAATTTTATGCCTTTACTTAGAGCTAATTGTAAACCATAAACTAATACCTCATACTCAGTTGAATTAAACATACATGAAAATTGTAAGTGGTAAGCATGGAATGAGGAATTACCTTTGGGGATTATTAGTTCCACCCCTGCACCACTGCCTTGTATGGATCTCGATCCATAAAATTTCATTAAAAAGACAAGAACATTTTATGTAAGTGATCTGTTAAATATACATGATGTTTCTGGGTCACTTGCCTTTTTGATCATGTCCAAGGTGAACGTTCCCAATTTTGTCTTGGTGTACAGGATTTCGTTGGTTCCTTGATTATAGTCTATGATGATTTCCTTCAATCTGGGCTATCTTTCAACTTTTATTTTATTGGCCACACCTTTCCATGGCAACCACATTTGTGAGAAGTCAATGGAAAAGTATCCATTTAAATTCTTGCTCCAACCCATGCTTAGCAACAAACCATATTTAGTATATATATCCACAACTTGAATATCTATGTATTGCTAAACTCTAGGCTTAGATGCAATTTGTATGAAACCCGAACGCAGTCACATCAATAGAAAATAATGCAGGGCAAATAATTAAAATACCTTTATTAAATTTGAAGCATTCAACCATACAACTTATTCAAATCACATAATATATAGAAAGGGAATAGGAGGAAAGTCGACAAAGGAGAGATAAGGGGAAATAGGAGATAAGGAGGGAGAAGATAGGGGAAAGAAAGACGCGGAGGGATAAGGAAGTTGGAGGGATAAGGGAAAAGAAGAATTCATAGAGGGATAAGGAGGAGGAATAATAGGAGATTAGGGGAGACTAAATAGGAGATAGACTGCCGACAATTCGAAAACAAATTCTGCCGACAAATGTAGGGAGATTTCACACTGAAGCTAGGAAAAGAGATTTTTATAATCCAGTTTCAAAACAACCCTATTCACACTTGTAACATTCTCCCCCTTAAAGTTGAGAGAACTGACTACATAGTCTCTCAGCTTTACAAATTGAGCTTTTGTCATCGCCTTGGTGAAGATGTCAGCAACGTTCTCCAAAGTGTGACAGTATTGAAGCTCAACAATGTCGTGTTCCGCCATATCTCTGATGAAGTGATACTTCATATCAAAATGTTTGGTTCTGCTATGGTGGACAAGATTATATGCCAACTGAATGGCACTGATGTTGTCATAGTAGATTCTGGTCGGACCACTTTGTTGT
>JAQPPZ010000163.1:0-24490 GCA_028583015.1 Wollemia nobilis
CGAATGATGTATTTAGTGGAGATCAAGGATTTCCAAAAGGTTGATCCATCTCTAGACTAGGAGTCGCTGAGGAAGGGGTGATGGTGGATGTATTTCCTACGCACGATACTAACCCATTCATTAGTGGCATTGGTGAACACCTTCTAGGTGTGCTTGGACAAGAGGGCCTTGTTCATGGGGGTCACCTACCTGAGCCTGATCCCTCCCTCACCTTTGGGGAGGCAGACCAGGGTCCAAGAAATTGGAGGAATCCTCTTCTTATATTTGCTACCCAACCATAGAAAGTGTTTCTAGATTTTCTCGATGTGTGTTGTAATGGAGGCCAAGATTCTAAAGATTGACATGAAGTAGACCAGAATGCTTTGAAGAACCACCAATAGGAGGGTGGCTCTACCTACCTATGAGAGGAGGTGGCATTTCCAGGAGGCCAAATTCCTCTAGATCTGATCAATCATCCCACTCCAAAGGGTCTTGGAGGAAGCTCCTATAAACATGGGGAGCCCGAGGTAAGAGGAGGGGAGGGAATCAAGGGTATATCCAAGAATTCGCTCGATTCTAATTTGCCTAGCCGAGGGGGTATGGATAAAGAAAATTTTACTTTTTTGGAGGTTGATTTTTTGCCCGACCGCCTCCTCATGCAGGGTTAAGATGTGCTTTATGGTCTTGGATTGAGGGATCAAAGCTGAAGTAGCAAGGATGGTGTCATCCATGAACTGCTTATGGGACACAAGGGGTAGGCTTGACATAGGCCTAATGCCCAAGATAAGTCCATGTAGGAGATAGCACTCGAAATGGTGTGTCCCAGGGCCTCAGCTAGGATGATGAAGAGGATCGAGGATAGGGGGTCACCTTGGCGAAGGCCTCTAGAATTAGGGAAGAACTTGGAGGGGGATATGTTAATGAGGATAGAGAACCAAGGGGAGGAAACATAGTTTCTAATGAGGCTGACCCAGGAGGGGTGGAACCCAAACTTGAGAAGGACCTTGGAAAGGAAATCCTAGTCAACTTTATCGAATGCCTTGTTCATATCTAGTTTGAGCAAAAAGGAGGCCTTTTTGGATAGGAGGGCCAAGTGGATGGCATCGTGCATGATGATAACTCCATATGTGATAAGTTTACCTTTGACCGAGCTCCCCTAGAAGGGGGTAATGATCAGGGGAAGGATATCCTTAAGGCGGGAGGCCATGGATTTGGTCAAGATTTTGTATAAGACATTACACAAGTTGATGGGGAAAAATTTAGAGAGGGATCTGGTTGCTTGAGACTTGGGTATTAGAGCAATGAAGGTGGAGTTTATACCACTAGGGATGGAGCTAGCAGACTAGAGGTATCGGATGGCTGCACACACTTCTTGGCAAATGAGGTCCCAAAAGGATTGGAATAACTGGGGGCAAACCCGTCTGGGCCTGGGGCCACCTTAGCCTTCATGGAAAATGTAGCAGCATGGATTTCAGAGTCAGACAAGGGATACAGGAGCATCTCATTCACCAGGGCCGAGACAAAATTTGGGATATGCTCCAACAGGGAGTCTATCACTTCTGGGGATATATGGGAATTGTCACCAAGGAGCTCCTAGAAGAAGTTGATGGCTTCAGTCCAAATGTCTTCTTCATCCTTGATTATTCTAGCATCGCTGCCCACCAACTCAAAAATTTTGTTGGAGCCCCTGTTTCTTAGGATCGACGTGTGAAAAAACTTGGTATTAACATCACCATCTTGGAGCCATAGGGCTCTCAACTTCTACCTCCAGAATGTTTCTTCCCTAGCTAGGATGTTGTGGTACTCATTGAGGGCTGAACGTTCCCCTTCCCTAATCCCCAAATCTTGGGAGCCTTCCTAGAACCCGAGCTCAAGGTCTTCGAGATTTTTCTTAATTGTTGCTTTATTTTTGAAGATGTTGCCAAACACATCTTTGTTCCATACCTTGAGATATTCTTTGAGACATCTCAATTTGTGGTAGACTTGCTCGAAAGGGTGCCTAGGGACTGGGGGAGCCCACCAGAAACCAACCTGGGCCCTGAAGTTGGGGTGGTGCAACCACATGGACTCAAACCAAAAGGGCCGCTTGAGGGAAGAGCGATGGTCAGTTTCAAGGAGGAGGGGGCTGTGGTTAGACCTAATTTTGGGGAGAGCCAGCAAAGTTGCATAAAAAAATAGGGGAATGGCTTCCTTAGAAAGAAATACTCTATCCAGCCTGACCTGGATATGGCTTGCTCTCGCTCTTCTATTTGACCAGGTGAACCTGGCTCCTTTTAGGTTGACGTCCATGAGCTCATTGAGGTCGATGAAGGCCCCAAAGTCTTCCATGCTTTTGGATGGAGCCATTGAACCCCCACTTTTGTCAGAAAGGAAAAGGGGGCTGTTGAAGTCCCCTACTAGGATCTAGGGAAGGGGGGCAAAGGCCTCCCTCATCGAGCTAATTTCCTTCCACAAGGAAACTTTCTCAATTGGGCTATTGGGAGCATAGATGTTAGACAAGATCCATGAATGCCTTGACTTCACACAATGGACCAGAATGTTGATTATTCTGGAGGAAGATGAAATGAGTCTCCCCTCAAAATACCAGGTATCCCACATGCAAGCAGGCCTCCGATTGTGCCAGCTGTAGGGGTAGACAGTGACTTACAATTTTGCCAAATAGCTTAGGCGACCCTCTAAGTGAAGGATTCATCTATTTTGGTCTCTTGGAGGAGGAGGAAGGATGGGTAGTGATCCTTGTAGAGTTGGTTGATGATCCTTTTTTTTGGGGTACCATTGATCCCACTAAAATTCTAGATGATGAGCTTCATTTGACACCCTTGGGGAGTCACTTGCCCCCCTTCCCAAGCTGAGTGGGGGGTTTGGATCGTAGGGCATCTACTTTGGAGAAGCTCATGGTGATGTCAGAGAGGGTTGCCTATGAGCCATTGGCTATGTCATCTTCAGTGATCCTCGATCGTTGATCACCTAGGGTGGGGTGACCTCTCTTGAGTTTGCTGCCAAAGTCTATGGTGAACGTCCTACTTTGGGTCATCTTGGGGCTGATTTCATCAGGCCCAGATTGAGAACTGCCCTCAACCTCATCGTTAGACCTCTCGAAGCTGCACTCTAAGGGGGGAGGCTGATAGGGAACATTGAGAGGGGTGGGAGGGGGTCGAGAGGGGGATAACGAGGAGGGGGGAGAAGGAAACTCTGGCATCCAAGGATGAGGAAGGGAAGGTAGGAGCCAACGAGGGAGAGAGCTCGGGCGACTCATAGGGCTGAGAGGGGGCACAAGTGAGGGCCTATGAGGAGGGGGAGGGAGGGATCCACACTGGGCGAGGTGGGGAGCCTAGGATCGAGGCCCCAAGAGGGCAACTAGGGAGAGGTTCGAGGGAAGGGAAAACCTAGGGAGGGCCATTCATTAGGTAAGGGCCCGCCTGGGATTCCTTTGGGATAGAAGGGGGAGCCTCCTTGTTGTTCCAAGCCTAGGATCTATGGTCGTCGTGAGGGGGCCCACAGGAAGGGACCCTTCCTATTCGGGAAGGGGGTTTAGCGGGGAGAGAGGCATCAACCTTCTTGGATATGGGGCATTGGTAGGAAAGGTGCCCCTGAGTGTAGTAGAGAGGGTAGAAAGCAGGTTTGTTTTCATAAATTAGGGTTTGGTGCTAGAAGGACCTAGAGGAGATGGACACAGAAGAGGGGAGTTTGGATTCTAGATTTGTATTGACGCAAAATATGGCATGGACCATTCGAGAGCTTATACTTGGTAGTAGGATCGAAGGCCACCAGCTCACCGATCAATTAAGCAATGAGCCTTAGTACATCTTCATGCCACAAGTGAAAGGGAAGCTCAGGGAGTCGAACCCAGATTAGGGTGAAGTTGATACTTTGGGTGTTGATATGGAAGTCAGCTCCATATTTCCTAAGGAAGAGGCTTTTGCATCCCAAGAACCAGGGCCTGCCAGACAGGATCTTTTTAGCATCATCGTTGTTGTTTAGTTTGATAATGAAAATGCCCTTGGTAAGGGCCACCAACTGAATATGTCTAGAAACTTTCCACTTGGAAGTCACCCATATGTAGATGTTTTCCATGTCCGATCGCCCTCCCAAGAACTTCCCAACTAGGGAAACAGAGGATCCAGAGATAAAGGATGAGTAGACCTCCTCTTGAATGAAAATGTGGGTGCCCTCGAGGGAAAGCCCTATGCCCAGGGACTGAGGCTGGGCCCTAATGCCAGCCAAGATCTGCTAGTAGGAGGGTTTGGGCCCTCTCAAGGTAGAACCCTACCCAAGATCTGGAGGCTTTTTACCTAGGCCTGTAATTACATCGAGGTTGGGAAGAGGCCCTAGGCCCAAGATGCCATCCCCACCTTGACCGCCAGTCTGCTCAGCCTTTGAAACCTACTCTGGTCCCGCCAAGGGCCCTACGGGTCCGAGCCTAGGACCCGACGTAGCCAATATCGATCTCGATCCTATGCCTACCCTAGATCTTGTGCCTATGTTTGAACTTGCTCCCGCTCCCGTTCCTACTCTTGCTCCTGTTTTTGCTCCTGCTCTCGCCATCATCATCAACCAATAAACCTTATGATTCTTAGGAGTCTTTAGAATATTAATCATGAGTTGGGAGTTAGATTCAACCAAAACCTTTTCCCATACAACCTTAGAAGCCTCTTGAAGGTCTCTAAGGATACCATACCCCTCAATAAGGTTATTGAAAAGGATACCCAAATTCTCAGTAAAAGTGAAAAACATGGAGCAATCTAAAAGTCTACCAATTCCTCCTACACTAGCTTTTCTAGGGTTCCCCCTAGAGGCTCCATTAGTATTGACTTTTCCATAATCCTTAGGAGGAGGCTACCAATTCCTTGTTATTTCCATCTTACAATTACTCACATTCTCTTTAAGTCGATTTCCCTTAGAAGATTTAATCTCCAATATTTGCATCACTTGATCCCATTTCTTGTGGGAGTTTTGGGGGTGATTAAGGAGTTGCTGGAGTGATTCAACTAAATTATTGCACAATTTGAATCCACATAATAATATAGATATTGATAATACCCTTGAGGTAGGGCAACACTATACAATGCTCCTTATTGGAAGGAAGTCACTCCATAAGATCTCTAGCTCCACAAGCCAAGACTTCTAAAAGAATAATTCTTATATATCCTTTTTACAATGGGGGTACATCTATCTTTATATAAGAATGTGATGGTTCATCTTCAATGAGTTACAAGGTCAACTATTGAGCACCAAAAGTGCTCATATTTTTGCATGGATTTTTAACATATTATGTGACAATATTATTATAGAATGTATGTTTTATGAAAGTTTTATATATATTTAATAGAAAATTACATATGTTTCCTAATATGTGTTTTCAAGTGAATTGTGTGTAGATTCAGTGATTTATATTACCTTTTCAGCATGTTTACATCAAGGTCCCATTTGGACCTAGCACTTTCTATTTTATGATGGAAAAACAAAGGTAAAAGTAACCACAACTAAAATAGTGAAGATGTGCTAAGATTGGTGCCTGAATCTCATTTCGGTGCTTGAATCTCATTTGGTTTTTGATGTTAGGCACTCAAATCTCATTTAGATGCCTGACTCTCATTTAGCACCTGACTCTCGTCTAGCACCCAACTATCATATTCTGATAGAGCAGCACCTAAATCTTGTTGAAGTAGAAGTACATCACAACCCTTGTTGTTGGCAGAATAGAACATCAATTTTAGTGATGGATGCAGATGAAGGACAATATCAAAAACCATGTCATCTATTTTTTAGTAAAACATAAAATATAAATGTAATCAAATAAAGTATAATATCATACGTATTCTGTTCTGATAAAAATAGAATACGTTGAATAAGTCTGAAATAAATATTTGCTTTATCTCCTTTATTTTTGCATATTGTTGTAACAATAAAATTAGAAATCGATTTACTTTCAAATGTAACAGGGCATGGTTGCATGTCTTATAAATATACAAGCCACCCCTAATAAAGGGATCTTGGATCCCACATTTTCTTTGTATAATTTCTATTGAAATTCCAAATACAATTCATTTGAGTCTTTTGATCAACTCAACTAGCATCTGATGTATGACTTAACATGGGTATAATCTATTGGAAGCTTAGGCCCACTCTCAACAATATTCCTCCCTTATTTTATGTTTTTTCTATCATTTTAATTCATTTCCTATTTTTTGTAATTTAGTTTAATACTACAATTTTTTTGTTTTCTATAAATTTCCATCAAGTGGGTAGTTTTGATTTCAGTAATGTATTTTAAACATATCTTTGATAATGTAAATTAGATTAGTGGTTTGGAATATAAACTATAAATCCAATGAAACAACCACACCCTCCAAACCATAGAATCTAAGGGACTCATATGATTAAAGGGAGATTACAGTTATATACTATGTAGGGTTACTCACAAGTTTACAAGTTGTTTTGGGTGCATAATTAAATGGAGGCAATTAATTGAACCATAGAAAACTAACCAATGTTTTTCCCAACATCAACTATATGGTGGTTCACCTTCTATGAGTTATAAAGTGCATAATAATATAATATGGAATTATGCTATATATTATAATAATTTTATGTGTGACCCATGCCATAATACAATATTATATTATATTTCCATATGCATATACTTTGGTACCTAAAATTCCATCCTCCTTCTAAGTGAAGATAAGAATTGGTACCAATCTTGATCATCCATCCATCCTAGTGAAACTCTAATTGATGGTGTTCTTTGGTGATGCTAAGTTTTTCTTGAGCTACTTGAATATCCATAGTTGTTGCTCTTATGCCTCCATGTATGTCCATTGTAGTTCCTTTGTTGCTCTATGCCTTGTCTCCATGATTGATGCCTCTCATGGTGGTGTGGATGGTGATATACTCCAACCTTAGCATGTTCTACTTTTTTTGGCTCTTCTCTCTTGATCCCTTCCTTTGGTTCATCTTTTGTTTTGTTTCTTCTTTGATTTTTGGTACTACCTCCTCCTTAGTTTTTGCTTTAAGTTCTTCTATTTTTTCTCCTTCAAAGTTACCTATTTTTCTTTGGATCCTTGTTCCTTATGTTGAGAAACATCTTGCAGTGTTATATTTTTTTTACCATAACTTCATGAATTTATTTTGCATATTAATGTTAATAGTACTCAAAGAATTCAACCAAGGATAGCCAAGAAAAATATCCATATCACCCATCTCAATAGCATAACAATTTGAATGTAAAAGATATTTATCCATGGCCATTTTCAAATCTTCAAAAATCTGAATACCCTCACCCTCAAGCTTTAAATTTTTAATTTTTGTTATTGGGACTTGCAAACTATTAGCCAAGTCCCTACTAATGAAATTATGCTTGTTGCTAGGGTTTATGGAGACAATAAATTTTTTCTTTTGGATGTAACCATGAACTTGCAAAATAAAAGGTTTGCATTTCAACAATTCTTTCTAACCTTTGTTTGTTCTATTGGATACCAAATATGTGCTTGCTTTTTTTTACATAATATTATTTTTTCGATGATCCCCATTTGATTAAAAATGCAACTTCAAATTCTTCCCATGTATATGTAATATTACAGGCAATAAAAAATTCTTTAAACTAAGAAAAATCTTCCCCTTGTAAATAATTATAAAGGAAACATCTCCAAAAAATGAGAATATTTTGAAGACTTATAAAATTTCCACCATTCCCTAACATCATTATCATCATCTCCAATGAATATTGGCAACTCCATGATTTTTTCAAAGCAACTAGGGGTTTAAATAATTGGAAATTCTTAAAAATTAAATCTTTGAGATCTCATTTATTTCTTTCTTCAAACAGTTAAATTTATATATTTTCTTCAAAACAAAACAAAGGACAATTAATCTGCTTACCCAAATTGAGAGTTATGATTTTTTTCCCTTTGCATGAATTTTATGTGCAGCCCCAAAAACAACACCAAAATCCCAACTTGCAATAGTTGTAACTCCCTCAATACTTATTAGAATTTATCAAATGAATAGTTTTTTTTGTAGTACTCAAAATAATCTACATGATGGTGCAAAAATATTCTAAAAATAATAGCTAAAAAAGTTAATACAAATTTTTTCTTTTGAAAAAAACTTTTGCGCAACCAAAAAATATTTACATTCCCAACTTCATATAGCCATAGCTTCCTCAATACTTATCAAAATTTAACAAATGAGCAATTGTTTTTATAGTACTCAAAATGATCTACATACTAGACTAAAAATATTCTAAAAATGTTTGCTAAATTAAAATTTATATCCTCTACAAAATGTAACATTTTTCTTAAAAAAATATGCCCTAGCTCTACAAAAACAACCTTTGATACCAAATGTAATGAACCATTACACCAAAACCTTAAGGTAGAAGTGAAATACAAATACACCAGGATCATAACATCCCACCACACTTCGTATTCTAGACCCTGGGTAGTTGTGTGCTTGTACAATGAGATCCACCATTCTATATACAAGCCTTGGGCCAACACTGCAATACCGATGTTTTTGCTTGCTCTAATACTTGAACTAGGGTGGTTGCTCTAATACCAAATATTATGAACCTATCTTATCATTACCAAAAATCATTCACCAATATGCAAAAATATCAAATATGCATCCATAAATAAATTTCACAATATGTATCCACATAATAATATAGAGATTGATAATACCCTTAAGGTAGGGCAACACTATACAATGCTCCTTATTGGAAGGAAATCACTCCATAATATATTAAGCTCAATGAACCAATACTTCTACAAGAATACTTCATATATATATATATTATATATATATATATATATATATATATATATATATATATATATATATATTACAATGGGGGTATATCTCTCTTTATACAAGAATGTGATGGTTCACCTTCAACAAGTTACAAGGTCAACCATATGGTGGTTCACCTTCTATGAGTTACAAAAGTATAATATTATAATATGGTACTATGTATATTATTATAATTTTGTGTGACCCATGTACCTAACAAAAAAGTGGAAAGTGTACCCATGGGTTAACATATATCATTGTGAATAATCTCCAAGGATCATTTAGAACACCTCACTATCCCTTTTGGAAATGATTCTTTATGATGCTTCCCCAAAATACATCCCTTGTATATACCATTTAGAGGGGAAATTAGAGGAATTCTAATAGCCATTTTATGGCGACTCATGTACCTCATTGACCCATAGACAAAATGTCTAATTTTGTGATGCCATTGTCAAGTCTCATTTTTTACTTATGTCAATATAGCCACAAAACATTTCTTCCAAGAGGAATAAGTAGAAGTTGATCTATCCCTTAATTTATACATATGATCTAACTTATCACAATATCTAGAGGTATGTCTTGAATCTATCATCAATATTCTTGATCATCTAAAAATCAAGCCAAAACTCTACCTTTTTGTTTATATGGGTCATGTGATAAATAAATAAAATATAGAGGACAACACTAGGAACATAAGGAACTTGTTGAGTGATATATATGTTCAATTTGCAAACATATACCAACAACTAGGACTCATTTGGGATGTCCTCTCTTGAAAGGAAATAATCAATCTCCCCAAGGTTTTGGTAAGGTTGGTCTAACATGGTTATGTTCTTATCAAATATTCTAAATCAAAGCATGAGAGAAGGAAATCAAATGGATAACTTAGAGGAACATATAACTGTTAACAAGGGTGAGTATAAATTCATTATCTAAGCTTATAAAACATAAATCTAACTTAATATTTAATCAATCATTGGATTACAAACATTCAATATCAAAAGTTGTTTCAAGAAGATAGGAAAAAGATAATATTTTAGGCTTGCTACCTTAAAATTCATCAACATATATTATTCATTGCACCATAAACATACTCATTATATTTTGTGGCAATAATTATTCTAAAACTAATAAAATATAGCATATGAAATGAGCTTCAAAATATAGGATTCAAACTAATCTACTCCTAGTCTATCAAGTTTCACAAAAAAAAATCTAAAAGGATAGGGTTAAAGAGAGAAATAAAACAAGCCATTGTAGTTGAAGCCTTATGCTAAATCTGTAGAAGCAATAATTCTGATCTTAACCAGCTCTGACTCAACCAGCCTTTGCACAATTTGAGACCAAAGTGGCACTATATTCAAAGAAGAAAGACAAATACTAGAATTATCTTAGATGTAAACACCATTAACATACGCTAAATACACCAAGAAATTCTAGAATTTGTATTGATGAAGGTATTCAATGATTACAACTCTCAAAAATTACTTGCATCAGATGATTGCAAGGCATAAAATTCTCCAATTACAATAACAAGGGCATAAATGCTCATCAAACTACAAAAGAAAGAGAAAATTCCTAAATTGCTATTGCTAAAAATGACATTTGACCCTTTGGAATGGGGTATCCATGGCTATTTATAGCCTTACAAATTTGAATTTTTAATATTTTATAGTTGTATTCTGGTGGTTTACAGTTGGACTTCAATGGTTTACAATTGGATTGATGAGCTATCTCTTGGATGATGTATCAATTTATGGTTCCTCTTGGTCTAGATATGGAATTCTTGCCTTTGATCTCTATAATTATTTGTTTGGTCAAGCTATCAATTTTCAATTATTAAGCTAATCTATTTGTCAAGCACCATAGAGTTTCTAAAATTCTATCCAGGTTCAATGAATTTAGCTCCAACGCTTAAGCTTTGGTATCTTTCATGGCCTGGTTTAGTTACCTAATTCCAAATAATTAGATGATCTCCAAATTTATCAGGGCTTCCTCTATTTTCTTCATTTCTTCTTTCACTAGTTCAATTGCCTATAACATAGGAGAAAAATATTAATTAGTATTTTAGCAACAAAAGAAAAATAGTTTTAGCTATTATCTCTTTATTATTATGGCTAAGATTTATTATTATTAAATTTATTAAATTATTTTATAAGGTTTGACATTAGTTTTCATTTTAATTTTAGGTCCAAAGTATTAGGTTTAAATTTGAAATTTCCTTTTCAATTTAATGCCAAAATATTAAATCCAATGTTAAGATCTTCCTTAAATTTCCTGCAACAGAGACAACATATTATTTTTATGGTTTTTTTTTGTCATGTTTTTCTCGTATTATAGCATCGTATTACAAGATCAATCGGGAAGCTCTTAATTATCGGATGCAATTTTTAATTGCGGGGTAAAACTTTCAATATCTAGACTTAATTTTTAATGCCAAAATAAAAAAAAATCAGTCTTCGGGCTTAATTATTTAATTTCTAGATCTTATTATAACCAAATTTTAAGTGTTGGGTCTAATTTTGAATGTCCAAAAGTTTATTTCCAATTGTTAGGTTTGATTTTGATTTTCTAGATACAATTTTAATTGGCAAGGTCAAATTTTTAATTCATTTGGGGATGTCGAATATTTTTGGTAATACTTTGCTTGGTAAGCACATTACAATGTTTCAGCAACATTCACATTTAAGAAAATTTATTTATTTATTTTATTTTATAGCTGACATAATTTTAGGAATGAATTTGCTCTTTATCATGGTTGATGGGTTTTTTTGGTACAATCTTGGCTAGGACCTAGGGTACAAACTTAAGAACTCTGGTAGATAATCAAGCTGCAATTATACTCCAAAAAAATCCCAAAAACCTACCACATTATTAAGAGAATAAATGCTTGGAAAAAAATGGGCTACCACAAAACTCCAAACGAATCCCATATCTTCGACAAATTTGATAAAATTTTAGGACTCTATCAGGGAGAAACAATGCCTAGCAAAAAATTAGGCTACCACTAAACTTTGAATGGATCCCATATCTCCAACAAAGCTGATAGACTTTTTAATTTTGGGACTCTAACAATGAGAACCAGTTATTGGTGGAAAAGTGAGCTACCACTAGACTCTATATGGATTCCATATCTCCAACAAAGTTGATAGACTTTTGGGAATATATCAGGGAGAACCAACGCTTGGAAAAAAATTAAGCTACCACCAAACCTTTTTTTTTATTTATGGAAAACATCCCAAAAGTTATGCCACTTTCGGTTAAGACCCAAGGAGGTAGGGGTATCCAATTCTGCCAAAATCGCCCAGGGTACGATCCAGACCTACCACCTTTGACATACTCAAGGAGAAAAAAAACATAATAATACTTAAAAAATAAATAAATAAATAAAATAAAATAAAATAAAAGCATGCTCCTTGAGTGTGTCAAAAACAAAAAGCACAACCAAGCACAAACACAATAAGATTAAAAAAACCACAACATGAACCACATAGAAAAACACAAGAACATCATATCAAAACACAAACATGACAAAAACAACAGAACACTACAAAGACATAACCAACAAAAACAAGAAAAACACAAACAACCAAAACCTAAAAAATTAACAAATAAAATTTAAAAATAAAAATAAAAAACAACCAACAACAAATAGTAAAAAAAAATAAAAAATATAGAAAACACTCACACACAAAAATACGAATTAACACAAACATACATAAACACAAGAACAACAACAACAAAAACACAAGAACAATAACAAAAAACACAAAACAACAAAAACATAAGAACAACAAAAAACAACACAAAAACCAAAAAAAAAACAAAACAAAAAAACATACACACCACAAAAAATTAAACAAAAAAAAGGAAAAAAAAATTGAACATAACAATGACCTTTCTAGACCAAAATACTTTTAAGGCAAGAATCAACAAAGGAAACAAAAGAAAAAATAGTTTGAGCTAGGGAATTAAAATACCCTGACCGAACCAAAGAGAAGCAAAAATAAAGGAAGAAGAAACTAGGAACCTTCAGAACTGGAGCCATCCAAAGAAATGATAGAAAGAAGAGCTTCCCTTATTTGTGAAGCCCACCATCTAGGAGGGTGGCCATAACAAGTAATATCACCTTTTTCCAAATCCCAATTAGCTAAAGCATCAACACTCTTGTTTTTATTTTTGACCACATGATTGTAATCAAATTTTAAAAATCCCATTTGGATTAATTGAATCTTCTCAATAATTCTTTTTATTCTCCAATCAACCTTATGATTCTTAGAAGGATTCTTAAGAATATTAATCATGAGTTGAGATTTAGACTCAACTAACATCTTTTCCCATCCAACCTTAGTAGCCTCTTGAAGGCCTTTGAGGATTCCATAACCCTCAACAAGGTTATTAGAAAGAATACTCAAATTCTCAGCAAAAGTAAAAACTAGGGAGCCATCTGAAAGTCTACCAATTCCTCCTGCACTAGCTTTTCCAGGGTTCCCTCTAGAGGCTCCATCATTATTGACTTTACCAAAATTCTTAGGAGGAGGTTGCCAATTTCTAGCCCTATCCATATTATAAATACTTATATTCCCTTTAAGTTGGTTTCCCTTAGAAGATTTAATCTTCAATATTTGCATCACTTGATCCCATATTTGGTGGAATTTTTGGGGTGATTAAGGAGATGATGGACTAATTCAACTAAGTTGGCTATGGTATTTTTCCAAATATAGTGAATATCCTTCCTATCTTGATTAAAAATTTGGTTGTTCCTTTCATTCCAAATATTCTAAATAAGAATGGTAGAACCCATCCAAACTAAATGCCTAATAAAATGATCAACATCCTCTTGTTTAGGCAAATCCCTCCAAAGTTGTTCAAACATTAAAAAATTGGACCACTATAAGCCAAGTAAATTGGCCATTCTCCTCCATAGCTCAGAGGCTAAAGTATACTCAATAAAAATATGGCTGAGAGTTTCTACATTCACTCCACACATTTCACATCTAAAAGGGCTATGAGTAGAGTCATCGACAAATTGAATATGAGAGATAGGTCTAGATACATGAGAAATGGTAAATCTCTCAAGGGTTTTGTTTTCCCTCTTTTTGGTTATAGTCCTACCCTAGAATTCAGCAAGAATGATGAATAAATAAGGGGAAAGTGGGTCACCTTGCCTAATACCTCTGGAAGCTGGGAATGACTGAGAAGGTCTACCATTGATAAGAACTAAGTAGGAAACTAAAGAGATACATCCCATAATCCAATCCATCCAATCCTTAGAGAAATAAAATTGCCTCTAAACTTAGATAAGGAAGTGCCAATCCACTCTGTCATAAGCTTTGGATAAGTCTAACCAAATGAACATGGAAAGAGATTTTTGCATATCCATGGAATGGATGGCTTCCTAAGCAAGAATTATCTCATATACTATTTGACGTCCTTCCACATAACCCCCTTTCTTAGGGGAATAATATTATGCAAAAGATGCTTCAACATTTCTACCATAATCTTAGTAATGATTTTGAGGAGAACATTACATAAATCAATAGGTCTAAAAGCTAAGATGTGATCAACCTCTTGAGATTTTGGAACAAGAGTAATATAAGTTTTATTGATAACATTTAAAATTTCTTTGGCTTTCTTGGCTTCTTCCACTACCTCTAATAAATCAGCATGAAGAATATCCCATAACTCTTGGTAGAACTCAATGGGAAAACCATCAGGACTTGGGGTTTTCCCTTTTTGCATTTTAAAAACTACATGTTGAAGCTCATTGATAGTAACAAGAGCAGTCAAAATAGAGTTCTCCTTAGAAGTTATAAGAGAAGGGATTGCTTGAAGAATATTTTATTGAGAAGTTGAGTCAAGAGGAGTAGCAACAAAAATATTAGAAAAGTAATCGACAACAATACAGCTCATGCCATCCCAAGTATAGACAACATCTCCAGAATCTAATTTCAAGGAAGAAATAAAGTTGTGAGATCTGTGAGAAAGAAGAAATTTGTGTTTTGGTCTCCTTATTTGAGCCATTGAATTCTAGATTTTTGCTTCCATAAGAGTTCTCTTTTTTCCAATTCCTCTAACTGAGTTGTGAGTTTAATTTCATTTGCACTTCTATTCTCTATGAGGCCATCCAAACGGATTTTATTATTCAGATTTTCAAGTTGAGCAATAACTTCATATTTTTTTATGAACATCCCCAAACTCCTTCCAGTTCCAAGTCTTGATTTTAGATTTAATATATTGTTGTATTTTGGAAAAAATGAACATCTTAGTCCCATACCTAGGCTTACCTTCCTTCCACCATTGTTGCACTCGAGGTCTAAAGGAACTGTCTCTAAGCCACATTAATTAAAAATGAAAAGGAGAGAAACTCACATTGGTTTTCCACATTTCCACCATGACTGGCCAGTGATCCAAACCAACATTTTTAAGAGTCTTCACTTTAGGAATGTGAGCATGGATTAAGAAATTTTCATAGAGAAAAAACCTATCCAATATTTCCATTATACACGCTAAGCCTTACCTTATGTTAGACCAAGTCATAAGGCCATTATCTGGTTGGATGTCCACAAGATGGAGGTTTGAAATATACTTGCTCATGAGGTCAGTGCTTTTGTCCAAATTTCCATTTCCTCCCATTTTCTCATCTAGAGAGAGGATGGTATTGAAATATCCTCCAATCAAGATCCAATATTTAGGAAAATGAGAGATAATATGAGTTCTATTCTTCCACTATCTTCTTTTTTCCTCCAAAGCAGTCGGAGCATAAATAGTAATGTAGAGCATAATTTGGTTGGAATATCTACTTTGAATAACTATAGCTAAAATACCCCAACTACCAATAATATGGTGAATAACTACCTCTTTTGGGTCCCAAAGACAAGCAATACCACTAGAAGTCCCTTGGGAACTAAGGGAAACCATTTTTCCAACTGGCCAAATTTTACTAGCAATTGAGTCCATATCCTCCATTGACATCTTCGTTTCTTGAAGGAAAACAAGATGTGGATGATTTATCTGAATCATTCTTCTAATTTCATTTTGTTTTGAAAGACTCCCTTTGAGTCCTCTAATATTCCAAGTGATGATCTTCATTAATACCAGTGCTAAAAAATTTGGGAAGGGCATTAATATTACTTTCCTCTACAAGCTTTTCACCTTCTTTTACCATATGATATTGATTGGTCTTGTGACCTGCCTTTTGATTGGAATCCATCTTCAGTTTTTTTCCCTATTTCTTAAATTCAATTGAATCTGATATGGCTTCTAACATTGAAGAATGCTCGTACACAGATAAAATTTTACTAGAGGGTTCAACAGTGTCTATATTGGGACCTGTATTATTTGAAGTTTTGACATTTAAAAGATTATTTTTCTTGTGTAAATTTTTTTCCTTTTTTTTCTTTTGAAAACCTTTTATTTGTTGGTTTATCTTTGAGTTCTTCCCTTCATATTTATATTGTGTTTCTAAGATTTATGTTTCCACTATTTCCCCTTCCTCACTTGGAACATCATTTGTGGAAAGTATTTCAAACATATTAGCATATGACTTTGATTGATCCTTCATAACTGGTTTTTTTTTAGTGTTCTTCTTCTTAGGTAGTTGGAAACCTACTGATTTTATATCTTCTTTCTTTTGATCAAGAATTTTATTTGGGCAAGCACTAGCCAAATGACCATATTCATGGCAAATTATACAACGAAAAGGAATCTTCTAATAGTCCACTACTTGCTCCCAAGTATCTTCCCCAAATTGTAATGTGATATTTTTAGGTAGGTGATATAGAGCTACACACAACACACAACAAGAATGCAGAAATCCACAATGCACAGGCAAAATTCCAGCAAGTTTTCATTAAACAGAGGTCTGCCTTCGAATACACAACAATTTCCCCAAAAGTAAACGACCAAGAGTCCCTCAATACAATTCATGCGTGCCTTTTATCCTCGACCGTCACATCCTTCTCACATCATTACACAAGGTGCGGGCCTTATCTAACCACACGCACGAATGTTCTGCTACACCTGCAAGATGCTGCCAAGAGCCCCGTGTTATCATGGTCTGGGGTGGCGGAGTGCGCTGCGGCCGCCTGTCAATCCATCCGCCATATCATCATTCATAGGAGTGCGCCAAGTCGCTTGTGATTTGATGCCATGCATCCCCTTGCCAGAGTCCCTATAACCACTCCATTCTCTTGGGCCACCTGTAACTTCACGCCACGTGTCCCTCTACACTGGTCTCTGCAATCGCCGGCTGGTCAACGTCGTGAGAGCTCTGGTCGCGATATCGCGACATTTTTGCTCCAATATTTTCTCTCTCCTCTTTGGTCGCGATATCGTGACGTTTTGGCGTTACGCTTCTCTCTCCTCCTTGGGGCCGTGATTCTGCTACACGTCGCGAAATCACGATGTCTAGACCTTTCTTACTCGCTTTCCTCCCTTGGGCCGTGAAATCGTGACAGGTCACGATTTTGCGACATCTTGGCATTTCGTACTTGCTGCTTCATTTCGGGCCGTGAAACCACGACATGTCATGATTTCATGACATATTTGCATTTCGTACGTCTTGGCTCGGAAGTGTCACGATTTCGCGACATCTTTGCATTGTGGAACCTTGCCTCCGGATATGTCATGATTTCATGACATATTTGCATTTCGTACATCTTTGGCTCGGAAGTGTCATGATTTCGTGACATCTTTGCATTGTGGAACCTTGCCTTCGGATATGTCACGATTTCGTGATGTCTTTGAGCCTTGTCCTCAAAGGTGTCATGATTTTGTGACATCTTTGAACCTTGTCTTCGAAGGTGTCATGATTTCACGACGTCCCTGAACCTTGTTTTCGAAGGTGTCATGATTTCACGATGTCCTTGAACCTTGGAATATTTCTGTTGAAGATGTCCCTGTGCTTTCAGATTTTGCTTCCTGAAAGTGTCATGATTTTGCGACCGTTTGGCACTGAAGTAGCTTTCCTCCGGAACCGTTGCGATTTTGTGACCGTTTGGCGCTGAAGCTGTCTTCCTTCAAAAATGTCATGATTTCACGACCGTTTGGCGCTGAAGCTGTCTTCCTTCAAAAATGTCGTGATTTCATGACCGTTTGGCGCCTTGACCTCTTTGCCTCAGAAATGTCATGATTTCGCGACCATTTGGTGCCTTGACCTCCTTGCCTCAGAAATGTCACGATTTCACGACAGTTTTGCACTTTGCCCCCTTTGCTTCAAAAATGTCACGATTTCACGACAGTCTCGCCCCTTGACCCTTTTCACCAAAAAGCGTCGTGATATCGCGACAATTTTGACACTTAGAGGAAAAAACATTTTGGGTGATGCAATATTGCCTTTTTTTTGCCTCCAGATGCTCCTGCATCAGACACCCGGGGTGGGTTTGAGAAGTGACCTCACTTCTGATCTGACTGAGGTAGACCCAAGCGATCAACCTCTGCCTTGGATAGCCAAGTCACATCTTCTATGGGTCGGTCTTTCCATTTGATTAAATACTCATAGTCACTCCTGTTTCGAATACTTCAGCCCTCACGTGTATCCAGAACTTCTTCTATCTCGTCTACAACTGGGATAACTGCTGGAATGCTCCACAAATCTGGATTGGGTATCTCACTGCTTTCTCCTTCATGATACTCGGCCAAATCTGAGATGTTAAACATGGGGGAGATGTTAAGTTCACTTGGTAACTCCACATCGTAGGCATTACCCAAATCCCGTTTGCCAATGATCTTACATGGCCCAAATTTCTTCATTTTTAGTTTGTTGTAGGTCTTGGAAGGAAACCGTTCCTTTCGCAGATGGACCATGACAGAATCTCCTACTTGGAACTCTTTAGCTCTGCGCTTTTGATCCACCCTTGTATTGTATTGAGCATTCATATTGGCAATGTGTTTTGTCACTTCTTCATGCACTCCCTTCAGGTGTTTAGCAAAGTCTTCTGCTTCAGCACTGCATTTCTCCCTTGGATCTATCTGTCTTAACTCTGAAGCATTTCTTGGGCTGCTCCCATAGATAATCTGGAATGGTGATTTGTTTGTGCTCCTATTGACCGAGCTGTTATATGTGAATTCTGCTTACGGCAGAACTAGATCCCATCCCTTGGGCTTGTCCCCTACCAAGCATCGCAGTAGGTTGCCCAAAATCCTATTAACCACCTCTGTTTGACCATCTGTTTGGGGGTGGTAGGTAGAACTAAATTTTAACTCCGTCTTCAGTTTCTTCCACAAGGTCTTCCAGAAATAACCTACGAACTTGGTGTCCCTGTCCGACATAATGCTTCTTGGCAGCCCATGCAGGTGTACCACTTCCTTAAAGAAAAAACCAGCTATATGGACCGCATCGCTTGTCTTCTGGCATGGGATAAAATGTGCCATTTTTGAAAATATGTCCACTACCACAAATATGGAATCATGCCCCCTCTGTGTCCTGGGCAAGCCAAGCACAAAATCCATACTAATATCTTCCCATGGCCTTTCGGGTATAGGTAGCGGTTGATACAAACCAGTAGGCTGCCTCACACCCTTTGCCATCTAGCATGTCTTGCAACTCTGCACAAAATTTGCCACATCCTGCTGCAATTGCGGCCAGTAATAGTTTTCACTAACAAGTGAGATGGTCTTGTCACGACCAAAATGTCTAGCTAGACCCCCACTGTGCTTTTCTTTGATGAGATTCTCTCTCATGGAGCTCCTCGGGATGCATAATTGGTTCCCTCTGAATAGCATTCCCTCTTGAACTAGGTAATTCAACCACTTAGTTCTGTCCAACGTAACAGGCTCGGTGCAGGCTTTTCAAGCTTCTGTGAAATCGGGGTCTACAGGGTATAAGTTCTTAAGCTCAGCAAACCCTACAACCTCCACTCTCATTTCTGTCATTAGACATTGCCTCCTACTCAATGCATCTGCCACCCGATTGGATCTTCTGCTCCTATGCTTCAGCACAAAGGTATAGCTCTGCAGGAACTCTACCCACTTCAGGTGCCTCTGATTCAATTTTCCTTGACTGTTGATATACTGCAGTGCTTTATGGTCGGTGTAAAGAACAAAATCCTTTGGCAAAATATAGTGCCTCCATTTCTTTAGTGCTTGAACTATGGCGTAGAA
Source organism: Wollemia nobilis (assembly GCA_028583015.1). Taxonomy (NCBI): domain Eukaryota; kingdom Viridiplantae; phylum Streptophyta; class Pinopsida; order Araucariales; family Araucariaceae; genus Wollemia; species Wollemia nobilis. The sequence continues at coordinate 19,876 of JAQPPZ010000163.1, forward strand.
CTCTTGATCATATATCAAATACTTTCTCCTGGCATCATTGAGATTTTCGCTGAAATAAGCTACAGGCCTACCCTCTTGACTCAACACGGCTCCTATCGCACTGCCACTCGCATCACAGTCTACCTGAAACACCTTATTTAAATATGGAAGTGCTAAGATGGGTTGCTCAGTGACCTTCTTCTTTAGCATAGCAAAGCTTTTGTCTGCTCCAACTGTCCACTGGAATTCCTTCTTGTTCCCCTTCATTGTCTCCGTAAGAGATGCGCAAATACTGCTAAAGTTTCTAATGAATTTTCTGTAGAAACTGGCCAGACCATGAAATGATCTAACCTCGATCACACTTCTTGGGACAGGCCATTCTAGGATAGCCTTCACCTTTTCGGGGTCCATTTTGAGACCATTTGCTGATATAACAAATCCTAGGTATACCAGCTCCTTCACAAAGTTGCACTTCTTCAGATTGATCAGTAACTGCTCCTCCCGCAGTTTCTCAAAAACCTTCTTGATGTGCATCAGGTGCTCCTCTAATGTTTTGCTAAAAATCAGTATATCATCCAAGTAAACAATAACAAATTTGCCCAAAAATTCCTTCAGAACTTCATTCATTAACCTCATAAAGGTACTAGGTGCATTGGTTAATCCAAATGGCATAACTAACCACTCATACAGCCCCTCTCTGGTTTTGAAGGCTGTCTTCCACTCATCCCCTTCTCTAATGCGGATCTGATGGTATCCACTTTTCAAGTCAATTTTTGTGAAGTACTCAGCTCCACTCAAGCAGTCCATGATATCATCCATCCTCGATAGTGGGAACCTGTATTTAATGGTGATCTTGTTGATTGCATGAGAGTCGATGCACATCCTCCATTATCCATCCTTCTTGGGTGCTAGTACTGCTGGTACAACACAGGGGCTAAGACTCTCCCTAATCAGTCCCTTCTTCAACAGATATTGAACTTGTCGATTTAACTCTTCAGTTTCCACAGGTGTCATTCGATGTGCAGCCTTGTTTGGCAAGCTCGATCCAGGCACCAAATCTATGTGGTGACTGATCTTCCTAATAGGCGGTAAACCTTCAGGAACATTATCAAAAATGATATCTAGGAATTCTTCTAACAGTCCCATGACTTCCATTGGAATCTCCTTGCATCCTTCTTCCCTAACCCTGGGGATTATAGCATAGCACATATGATCCAACTTCAGGCCTTCCAAGAATCTTCTGCCATCAACTAGACAAACTCGTGTACTACTGCATACTTTTTCATCTGCCTCCTTCAGGGGTTTTAACTTATGTCGAACTCCATTCTTTGACAGGGAATACGTGTTGGCTCGACCATCATGGACAGCACTTCGGTCAAATTGCCATGGTCTCCCAAGCAGCAGGTGACATGCATCCATGGGCAAGATGTCACATAACACTTCATCTTGGTAAGTTTCAATGTTGAACTTCACCAGACATTGCTCACTCACCAGCACCCGATGGTCCTTTTGCAACCATGCAATTCGATAAGGGTGCGGGTGTTTTCTCCACTCCAACTGCAGCTTGGCAACCATTTCCTCAGAAACCAAATTGTCAGTGCTTCCATTATCTATGATGATGTTACATACCTTGCCTGCACACTTGCATCTTGTTCGAAATAGGCTGTTCCTTTGGTCTCCCTTTTTATCTTCATTTAACAGGACTCTTCTGATGATCATCGCTTCTCCTCTTTCTGCCTCCTCAGAGTGCTCATATTCTACACCTTCGTCTACTACAACAGCTCGGGCCTGACCCTTAGGTCTTCAATTTGGCCTCTCTTGATGCTACGGGTAGTTGTATGCCCTGTGTCCTTCCTCTCCATAGTTGAAGCAAGTTCCTCTGAAGACACCTCTTCCAAACCCTCACCCAGACCTACCTCTTCCTCTTGGGTAGTTGTTGCTCTGATTGCGTGGGCGTTGGTCATCCTTCTCTTTCACTTATTTTTGTTTTTGGCTGCTGCTAGCTTCACCAGCTTTCCCAAAATATTTGTATCTTCCACCACTGCCTCTTCCACCAGCTCTTCCACCCCTGTCCTTCCCTCTCTGCTTACCATCAAACCTTCTATTTAGTTTCTCCTCCACTTTTAATGCAAACTGATATGCATCCTCGACTATGCTCATTCTAACCAGCCCCAGCTCTTCTTGAATGCTGGTTCGCAATCCATTGATATAACGTGCGACCTTCTCTTTGTTCGTCTCTGAATGGCCGATTCTGATAGAGATTTGATAGAACTCTTCAGTATATTCCTTGATAGTCCTACTAGCTTGTCGAAGACTCTGCATTTTCTTTAACAAGTTCAACTCATAATCTGCAGGGATGAACTACCTCTTTAGTTTCTCTACCATCCTATCCCACCTGGTGATCCTTTCCTTTCCCCTCTTGTTCCTTTCCAATTGCACTCCTTTCCACCAGATGCTAGCATGTCCTTTCAGCTTGGTTTTTGCGAACCTGATCCGATTTGGATCTGATATCTCTTTGTATTCAAAATACTCCTCCATGTTGTTGATCCAGTCTATCAACTCCTCAGGGTTGAGGTTCCCAGAGTACGTGGAGACATCAAATTTTGGCTTCTTCTCGATCTGGGAGATAGCCCGATACAGCCTAGCTTCTGCTGGATCCAAGGCCTCTTCCTCATCGGATGGAACTTCTTCTTCCCACACTTCATCTTCGTTGGGTTCTTCCCTTCTCGACTTGACCCCTCTTCTTATTTCCTCTTGTAGGGCCTCAACTTGCCTCTGCAGGGCTCTTAGATCGACCTCCTCCCTTCTTGCTCGCCTGTGCCTCAAACCACCACGGTCTCTACGCGAAGGCATCTTACTTCTTCTTCGCAACCCACAACCACAGCCCTGGCGCAAACTGCCTCTCTGTTCGACGATCGGTTTGCACTCTCAGGACCAACCTGCTCTGATACCACTTGATATAGAGCTACACACAACACACAGCAAGAATGTAGAAATCCACAATGCACAGGAAAAATTCTAGCAAGTTTTCATTAAACAGAGGTCTGCCTTCGAATACACAGCAATTTGCCCAAAAGTAAATGGCCAAGAGTCCCTCAATACAATGCATGCATGCCTTTTATCCTCGACCGTCACCTCCTTCTCACATCATTACACAAGGTGCAGGCCTTCTCTAACCACACGCACGAATGTTTTGTTACACCTGCAATATGCTGCCAGGAGCCCCGTGTTATCATGGTCTGGGGTGGCAGAGTGCGCTGCGGCCGCCTGTCAATCCATCCGCCATATCATCATTCATAGGAGTGTGCCAAGTCGCTTATGATTTGATGCCACGCGTCCCCTTGCCAGAGTCCCTATAACCACTCCATTCTCTCGGGCCACCTGTAACTTCACGCCACGTGTCCCTCTGCACTAGTCTCTGTAATCGTCGGCTGGTCAACGTCGTGAGAGCTCCGGTCGCGATATCGCGATGTTTTTACTCTAGTACTTTCTCTCTCCTCTTTGGTCACGATATCACGATGTTTTGGCGTTAGGCTTCTCTCTCCTCCTTGGGGCAGCGATTCCGCTACATGTCACGAAATCGTGACGTCTAGACATTTCTTACTCGCTTTCTTCCCTTGGGTCGTGAAACCGTGACACATCACGATTTCACGACATCTTGGCATTCTGTACTTGCTGCTTCGTTCCGGACTGCAAAACCGTGACATGTCACGATTTCACGACATCTTTGCATTTCGTACGTCTTGGCTCAGAAGTTTCATGATTTTGTGACATCTTTGCATTGTGGAACCTTGCCTCCGGATATGTCACGATTTCATGACATCTTTGCATTCCGTACGTATTTGGCTCGGAAGTGTCACGATTTTGCGACATCTTTGCATTGTGGAACCTTGCCTCCGAATATGTCATGATTTCGTGTTGTCTTTGAGCCTTGTCCTCGAAGGTGTCATGATTTCATGACATCTTTGAACCTTGTCTTCGAAGGTGTCACGATTTCGTGACGTCCCTGAACCTTGTTTTCGAAGGTGTCACAATTTCGTGACGTCCTTGAACCTTGGAATATTTCTGCCGAAGATGTCCCTGTGCTTTCAGATTTTGCTTCCCAAAAGTGTCACGATTTCATGACCGTTTGGCACTGAAGTAGCTTTCCTCTGGAACCATCGTGATTTCATGACCATTTGGCGCTGAAGCTGTCTTCCTTCAAAAATGTCACGATTTCGCGACCGTTTGGCGCTGAAGCTGTCTTCCTTAAAAAATGTCGCGATTTCACGACCGTTTGGCGCCTTGACCTCTTTGCCTCAGAAATGTCACGATTTCGCGACCATTTAGCGCCTTGACCTCCTTTCCTCAGAAATGTCACGATTTCGCGACAGTTTTGTACTTTTCCCCGTTTGCTTCAAAAATGTCACGATTTCGCGATAGTCTCGCCCCTTGACCCTTTTTACCAAAAAGCGTCGCGATATCGCGACAGTTTTGACACTTAGAAAAAAAAAACATTTTGGGTGATGCAAGATTACCTTTTTTTTGCCTCTGGATGCTCCTGCATTAGTAGGGGTTTGTCAAAATCCATTAAAACACAAATTCGAGCATAAATAATATGTTCAAAATTTTGAGTACAATCAACAATCATCATAAA